>CM019824.1:23272671-23314526 GCA_009763385.1 Coix lacryma-jobi var. lacryma-jobi
AAACCAGGCCTCGGGCGAACGCTCGTTCTCTGTCTCGCCCGAGCCTCCAAACCAGGCCTCGGGTGAACGCTCGTTCTCCGTCTCGCCCGAGCCCTCCAAGCCAGGCCTCGGGCGAACGCTCATTCTCTATCTCGCCCGAGCCCTCCAAGCCAGGCCTCGGGCGAACGCTCATTCTCCGTCCTGCCCGAGCCCTCCAAGCTAGGCCTCAGGCAGATGCTCAATCTCCGTCTCGCCCGAGCCCTCCGAGCCAGGCCTCGGGCTGGCGCTCATTCTCCGTCTCACCCGAGCCCTCCGCGTCAGGCCTCGGGCGAGCGCTCCACTACCCTTCAAGCCTCCCGCAAGAAGGAAGCTCCCTGCTTCTCAGCTCTGAACAACCGTACTAGCCCCATACTGCGCATTTAATGCGTCCACTTACTCCGTTCACATCCTCCGGTACACTGCGTGTGCCACAGTGAACCAGAGCCAGTGTCAAACCTCGTTTTCACCACAATCATGGGCAAAAAGGCACAAAGTACAGCACTGTTCGGCCATACCACGCACTGTAGCACACTCGAGCTTCACCCCGAGGCCTGGGTTCCGCTGTACGCCCAGGCATTCCGGGACTTGCCCATACCTGCGGGGGCTCGAGCCTCCCATAGGCGCCACCTCGAGGCCGGCCCTGCGCCCCTCGAGCCTGACTGCTTTCATGCTATTGGAGGACAGGTACCCCCAAGACCCGGAGGGACCCCGTCGTGTCCTGTACGTGCCGGGATGGGTGCTGTACGGCTTCCACATCGCCACGCCTCCACGTCCGCGCCCGGGATGGAGGCCACGCATCAAGGACGCCTCAACAGCAACACCCACGTTGGCTACAGTGACTTCGACAAGACAGAGTTCCTACCTTCGCCATATCGAGCGCTGTACATGTCAATCCTGTGTAAACCCTGGCCTCCTCTTGTTCTACTAAAAGGGGATGCCAGGGCCCTTCGCGCGCAAGAGACAAGGCACGAGTCTACGGTTTACACACGGGCTTGTGCGACACGAGTCTACACACACACACACCACACGACGTCCGGACTCCGGTCCACGCTCATTGAGCTTGTATTGCCCTTGTACAAGCACTCAGGTGCAAGTAATACAAGAACCTCCTCCCCCCGCTGGACGTAGGGCTTTCTTTGCCCGAACCAGGATAAATCCTTGTGTCATCTTGCATCACCATCCAGGAAGAGAGCACGCGATCACATTACTTGTTGGTGTCAGACCCCCGGGATGGAAACACCTACAATTTGAGCGGATGATTTCTTGGGGATAGTCTCCTAACTACCCTGTGATCATCTTCTCCAAGGTTGGGAACTTGGGATTTGTTTTGGATCGGATTTGGAGGAGATTCGTGAGAGGGCGATCAAAATCACCCTCTCTGTTCATCCGCGGACAGTCCGCCGTTGGGACCCGCGGACAGTCCGGGAGTCGGGCTCCAGCCAGATCAGTGGCTGCGCGCTCGTCGGAAAAGTCCTTTTTTGACCGGTGAACAGTCCGGAGGTGTAGGTCGCGGACAGTCCGGGAACGTCCAGAGGACTTGCAGCAGCACTGTTGTTTTACGTTTTCTGCTGGCGGACAGTCCGTCAGTGAACCGCGGACAGTCCGGCCTTGGGCGGACAGTCCGGGACTCCAGGTCCGGACAGTTCGGGATTTGTCTGAAGCCTCCGGTTTTGTGCATTTGCTCTCCCGGCTTCTTCGCTTGGTTTCCGGACCTCTGTTTGGCCTCGTAGTTGACCAAGAAACCTCTCTAGGTATCTTTGCTACTTGTTAGCATCGGTATTTGAGGTTTTCTCAATATAGCCGTCTATCTACGTTCGAGACTTGGTTTTTGAGGGTCGAACTTGTGCTGTTTCTTTTGCCGTTCGGTTTGCTATCGCTTTGTGGTGCCTCGCTGTGATCCTAGGGATCATCCACCCTCTTCCAAGGGTCGTGGGCATCACGTTCTCGGTCATAGCTTTTGGGGGTTGATTTTGGGACAATCGGCCAAAGTTTCGAAAGAATTTTTTTTGAGCTCCCATTCACCCCCCTTTGGTCGCCTTGCTAGTGCATTCTCGGTCCTTCAATGGTATCCGGAGCAGGTTAAGGATCTTCCACCTTAGCCGGTTCCAGATCCACAGAAGGCGACATGGATCGCGGCGTGGGCAAACTGTCGTTCTTTGATGGGACGAACTATGCGTATTGGAAGTACGCATGTCGGCCTATCTGCAGAGTTTGGGTGCTTCCATTTGGGATATTTGCAACTCTGCCGATTACGTGGTCTTGGCTGCTCGTGTCTCTCAGCTTCAGATCGATGAGCACGATGCCAATAGCCGAGCCCGTAATGCTCTTTTCTCATGCTTGAGCATGAGTGAGTTTGATCGCGTTTCTCACCTCGCTACAGCTCGGGAGATTTGGGCTACCCTCATGCGTTCCATGAGGGAACCCTCTCAGTCAAACCCGTCTCTATGAGTGTTCAAGCGAGAATATGAGAACTTCGCATACATATGCCTGGCGAGAGCATAGAAAGTTTATTCGCTCGCTTTCAGGTGATTGTCAACAGGATGAGGGTAACAAGGAGCTGTTGCCTTTCGACGATCATGAGAGGGCTCTCAAGCTTTTGCATACTCTCGATCGGTCGGTGTGGGATTGTACACGGGGGTCGGGACGGAGGAGATCGTGCGGCCGGCGTGCTCGCGCGGCAAGGGTAGGGAGGAGTGCGGGCCGGCTGGAGGCGTGGGTTCGGCCCAGGCGGTGGAGAGGGGAGGAATGGGTCGGGCTGAAGAGGAAATAGAGGGGAGAGAGGCCTCTTGCCATTTCTTTCTCTTTTTCTTTTCTTTTGTAAACTCTTTTCCAAAACCAAATTCAAATCAATTTGAAAATCAAATCAGTTTGAGACTTTGAAAATATTTTTCCCTAGGTTTTGCAAAATAAAACTTGGGATTTGATTTTTAAAGTTTTTATAAATATTTTATTTGTTTTCCAAATCGAATAAATTCGATACGCCCTATACGGGTTTAATAATTCTTTTTCACTCAATAAAATTATGCAACGGCATGAATGAACACAAACATCTGGCTAGAAATTTCCTCCATCTAGGGTTTTGGCCATTTTCTAATTTATTTTTAATTTAAAACACCAGGGGTGTTACGCGTCATCCCCCAAAGACTCAACTGGTCCTCTGTGACAGAAAAGAGTGAAGAGAGTGCAAATCCTCCAGAGGGGTTAGTAGAAGAGCCAGAAACCAAAGCCATAGTCGGGCCAGATTCTCATAAGAACCCCTCGCCTTGCATCGATCTCACTGGATTTGAGCTTACTGAAGAGCTCGTCGCACGTGAGGGTTCATAGTTAGGGCGATTCGATGATCGCCTTACCTGGGACTGCGGGTTGGGGGGGGGGCGGGTCGTGTGTTGTCATGCCATCCTCTTCCTTCTTCCAACAACGCTTATCTTCGCCCTATGATTGTGAGAATTTTGCAACCGTCTTTGTAGCCTTGCACTTACCACAATTTGAGATTTGATCACCTGCCCGTTTGACGAGACGACTTCCTTCTCCTGATACGGATTTTTACCAAATCTCCCCATGGTTGCAAACCACCCATAAGATTGCCTATCACTCGTTATCCTCCATGTATCCCCCTCCAGATATTTTTTTCAATAATTAACCTGTCCTTATGCAAGTGTAACTCGCATGACTCCACCTTGAAGTGATAATTCACAACCTTGGAGTTCCAGCGACCTCACAGATATAGATTCTTTTTCAATCCCGGATATACCGAACTCTCCCGTCAGTGTGCCAGTGTTCCATTATGCATCTCCAATGTATTGTTCCCCACCCTCATTGATTGCATACTCCCGGCAATCCCTAGTGAACAATTCCATTCTCGCTGGGTGTAGAGATCCTTCCGTCAAACATCTCCCTACCGGAACATATATGGCAACACTTCGGATCTAAATCCATCATAAATAGTACCTGGTTGACTGACCGATACGTACGTCACCTTCATCCGCACTTTGCCACTGAGCATGGTTTTCCTCTCATCTCTTCAAACTGGATAGTCCTTAATCATCTGACCCTCCTTGTCACATAATCAGCTGTACGTTGTCCCTTGCTCTTGTCTCTTCTTGCTTCTCCATGATTTTTACTTTTCCCTGCTCCACTTGAACGTCCAAAGTCTTGATCACCCGAAAATGAAGAATCTTTGCGGCTTCTTCAAGACTCTCCTGCCTCCAGTAGATATGCAAACTGTCCTCATTTGAAGTTGATATTAGTCTTCCCCGTACGAGAATATTCTCACAGCTGCTCCCACGATGGTGGTAGGATTAGAGCCAATATGCAACGCTTTTATCTCGTTCTCTCCCCTCAATTTTCTCTCCACACTAATCAGCTGCGTGACAAGCTGTTGAAGACATTAATGTGGTCGATGAATCGTGTACTCTTCTCATAGCGTCACCTAAATATTTGACGCTTTAGTACCCACCGATTTGTGTCAGCGACTTTGCCATATAACCAACTCTTCTAGGCTCTTTCCATAATTTCGTCGTGAATTCTCCTGATTACCGAGTTACTTTACCTCATCAGAGAGACATAGTCGAATGTCTGACCAGTCTTTCGCTCCATCACCCTTTCATTCTTCATCAGTTATCTTGTCCGGCTTGGTGGCCCTCGAGAGTATCAATCAATCCTTGTTGGACAAGCCACATCTTGTCCACTCATTGCCACACGCTTGAATCTTCCTTTGCCCATCAAATTTCTCTACTTGATTCCACAATCCTGACCATCGCCTAATTTAGTGCTTCCTAGCCCGTCAACCTTTCACAAATCAAATGGCAATCTGACCTGGCGGTTTGGATACCACTTGTTATGAATCTATACCCCTATTATGCCGCCACCCTCGGATCTTAAAGGATTGTTGCCGAATTGACACAACTAGCCCGTATCAAAACGATGTATGCGAATCGCGTAGAAAACCCTCGATGACGATGAAGCAACCACGACAAGAGATTAGGATTTGGCGAAGCCGACCGCAATTCTATGCACATCACTCCAAAAGAGTACAGAGGATTGTCGCTCTCTCACAACCTATCTTGACCCTCCATGAGCACCGCTGATTCGTGTGCCTATACAAGAATCTAGTGGCAATAGAACTGTCTAAGTCCTAATCCTCTTGAGCGCTCATAATTGCTTCGTACAAGGCCTTGGACGAGACCCCTTAATGTTGTGGCTTGTGTCTGTGTGTTGTCTATGGCCTCTACCCCTTGTTTATATAGTCCGCCTCCAAGGCTCCTCATACATACAAAGTAGGCAGTCCTACACCTAGTAGGATTCTACAACTCAAGACCTGTAGAACTAGAAGTCCTAATAGCACACCTTTCTTGAGTCCTATTCTAAGTAGGATTATCACCATACAACAGAGGAGAGCATAGAAAGTTAATTTACACTTACTCACGGGGGTGAAAAAGAGGAAGAACACTTTTCAGCAAGTGTTCTGCCTCATTGATGCACCATTCTAAGATTTCACTACTGTGTTTGAAGAAGGGGACAACCTTTCCAGAAGTGTGTTTCTGGCAACTCATGTCCATCTTCATTTCACTTGCCCCAGTGCCTAAAGGAATGACTCTTTTCAATCAATTCCCCCCCCGACACCAGGCCGGCTAAGTGAGTTACTCCACTTCACAGTGGACTACATACCTCTAGTCAGTGGTCCTGACTGCCGTGTGGAGAAGGTACAAGGTGAGCATCTTCGAACATTCATAATCTTTCACGTTTTCCTAACGGTTTTCCTCCTACGAATTCCTGTACATTTCCAAACACGGCGGAGTTAGGGAGTGGTGCCGAGCGCTTCGATCATCAATAACTGTGGCTCTAATGCAAGGTGCTCTTGCTTGCCGCGCTGAGCGCTAGATAGTAGCAACACGTGCACGCTAGGAGAAGTCGCGACACCTAACACTTGAATAGATACGAACGCACGCTCTTTCTCTGCTACTACTTCTTAGTTCCCTGTCTAGGATTCTGCTACGTATAGTTCCTCTTCTCTAGCTTCCTACGGTAGGATCTAACTGAGATGAGCTTTTAGATTTCTATGAAACTATTTTTCTTCTTTCTGGACAACGGTTTTGTGGTGAGAATAAAGGGCAATAGATGGTTTGACATGCTATGGATGGCAAAATAATTGTTTTAAAAATAATATACTTACCATTTCTAAATGTTTATACAATAATTTTAATCAAACCAAGTGCAGCATGAAAAAAAAAAATATCTTATCGGTAAATAAAAAACTGCAAAAGGAGAGAACATCCTATAATAGTCTTTGAAAAAATAACTTATAAAACACATATAGTTATGCTTTTTCCACGTTACAGCAATAGTTGTCATAAACCCCAAAGGAAAGGCATTAACGTAAAATATTGAAAATAATGAAGTTTGGTTAAACTTATAGATTTGTGTATGTTTAAAAAATAATAGTCAACAGATTAAAATTTTGATTTCTTCAAACTCTGAACAACTTTCTAATGTATGCTAGATTCTATAAAAAATATATCTTATTGCAAAAAACTTTGAACTATTTGCGATGCTAGATTGATCGCTTTATACTAAGATTTGAAACTTGCAATTTATTCACAACGTTTTTTTCTGTTGGTGCGAGGGTTTGGAGACACTGTGGCTGACTATGATCATAAAAACTGCTATACAGCTGAGGATTCCGTTCTGGTTCCACGTGCACATCGTTTACCACTATGATTTGATCGAAATAACAATTGTGAGAACTGCATCATATTGGAAATTTAGGGGGACGGCATACGAGCTTCGGGTGTGTAATTGTGGGATAAGATTAAAACTTTTAACTAGCTACAAACTACACTAAGCCCTGTGGATATTTAAACGACAATAGATAATCAGCTGGGGATAGGTTTAAAAGGTTCGCGTACAATAGCAAAGACCTTTCGTTAAGTGTTGTAAACTTCCCAAAATTGCTAGTCAGAAGTCTGAGCAACTTTTGAGTATGCTCACGAATATACTTGTCTAAGCGTGTGGTTTTTACCGTAACAATAAAAGGTTGGATAAAACTTATCTCAGCAGAGGAATTAACGAACTGAGGAGATTAAAGCGCAATTATGATTAAAACTACTGTAGAACTTACAGGAAAGACACAACTTCAGGGGGAACTGTCATCGGTAGTACGGGGTGGTCGTGTGTCGGTAAACTTTCTAACACATGAAACGGTTGTGGGTAAACTGTATGGAGGTGGAAACGCTTCGTCCAAGCGCGGGATTAATAATTTGACTATGCGATATGTAGTAACTGTGCTTTGTAGAGTTTGAGCGGTTAAAGGGTGTATGTACTGGGTCTGATTGGGGTAGTGTCAAGTACGGGTTGTGAGGGAGGGGGGGGCTCGCGGTGCAGATAGAAGCGAGCTTTGCGAGACTGAAGAGAATGTGTACATAAGAGGAAGGAGTGGGAGACAATACGGGGGGGGTTCTGAGCTTGGGCGTTGGGAGGTGGGGGGTTCGTGGGTGTAGATCGGTGATAGGAATTAATGAGAAGTTGTTATAGCGGGTGTGTGCTATCGCTTACAAGTATTCTGTGATGCTGCTTGTGACTGAGTTGTGAGAAGATTTGAAACGTGTCGATTTAGACGATATGTAATAACCTGTTGACTTCATGAGTAAATTTAAAAAACTAAACTATGACAACACAGTAATCTTGTGAAACGAGTATTGAACTGATCGAGACACTATACTGAAACGAAAGAAACCGCGAGAACCAACGACTACTCAGAAAAACGAGACAAAGACAAACGTAGACGAGTCAACGGAAGGATAGACGTGAACAGGCAACGACAGGGGGAGAAAAATGCAGCG
The DNA here is from genome assembly GCA_009763385.1 of Coix lacryma-jobi var. lacryma-jobi. Taxonomy (NCBI): domain Eukaryota; kingdom Viridiplantae; phylum Streptophyta; class Magnoliopsida; order Poales; family Poaceae; genus Coix; species Coix lacryma-jobi. The sequence continues at coordinate 23,280,528 of CM019824.1, forward strand.
GAACAGTTACGGGACTAATGGTCAACTTGGATTGTTAAAATATTTTTAGGTGTGGGAATTTGGTAAATGATTGTTAAAATTGGGAAATGTAACCGAGACATATGAGCAAACTTGGGGAATTCCGCTGTAATGAAACTCGGGTAAATAAGAGGCCTTGGTATGTGAGCACAAGGGAAATTTATGTGGCAAAAAGTAAAACTTTAAGATTGAAAACTTTGGTGGGGGAAATACAAGACACTTACATATTGTTAATAAAACTCGTATTGGGGGGAATTGTAACGTGGATAATGGCTTTCATTTACAGAAACTCGGCGAACTTGGAACATTTTACAGAGTGAAGTATGGGAAATTTGTGACTACGGTACTGCAAGGTGAAAACTTGCGAATTACACCAACTTTTACACAAAGTTTAGAAGGTTTACGTTGTGGTAAACCAGTACTGAACTGACGCCTAAAGTGACAATTGATTTACATTTTGCACTGTAAAGTTGGGAAAAACTGGTAACATCACATTGAAAACTATGTAGAGTCGGTGACACAACTTTATATCATGGAAATTTGAGGAAACTATATGCGGCAACATGGATTCACTGGTTGAGATCTCTTCGTGAATGAAGATAATGGATGTCAGAACAGATTGAAAATAGATGCTCCACAAGAAGTTTATGTGTATTTTAAAAATATTATACCCGTTTTGTAATGTACAAAACAGATCTACACAAGGGACTTGACGTGCTCTTTCCTTGCCTCTTTCTCTATGTTGGTTCGGTTTTCCGCATAACAATGCTATAGGTGCTTGATTACTTGGTCTCGGCTCTCTTTACTACACCGACGCGTCCGTCGGCTCGTTACTTATGCCCGCTCTTCTTACCGCCACGCGTCCGTGCGAGCTAATTTTGCCTGAAATAGTGCAGTGCCGTTCAATAGTGATTTGGCAATTCCTAAAGGTGATCCGTACTTGAAAATAACCGAGCAAACTATGGGTGGCTAACTCACTCAACGCCATGCATGTCTTTTCATCAAAAAAAAAAACGGAACTATTGTGATTTGCCCTGCGCCAGTAAGATCCGCTGCTGCAAGTGCCGGGACGTAACCTGCCGGCGTGAAATGATATGAGCTGCACGGACGGGGCACACCGCCACACATAAACAGCATGGTGTCGACACCTGGGAGCTACGGTCCGGACGGGACAGCACAGACAGTAGCAGCAACATGCAGTCATCATTGTGAACAATGCTGCTACGATGATTTACTAAATAAACCTTTGGTTCTCGCATGCCTGCATGCCATGCATGTAATGAATGGCCGAGTGCACAACTTTGCTAAGGGCTTGTTCGATTTTCGTCGAAATTGTGAACAAAGTACTAGTAGGACTTTCGGTTGTTGATTTGACAAACTTTGTCCCAACTGGACTACTAGACTCACGAAATTTCGTCTCACATGAGCATCCAAATGACAATTCTTATTTTTTTTAACCTACTTTAAAATGGTCTTCATGCATACGGTGTAAAGACTGGGTACGTATGCAAAATATTTTGGGTGATTTCGCGAACTGAACGTGGCCTAAGTGCACGACTCTCACACAACCTTTAACTATTTCTTAAACATCGCAACTTCAATAATTGTTATCAAGGCATTCGATATTAAATAAAGAAAACAAGAAACTAATGTGAATGTTGGTAGACTTGGTGAGTATTTTTCTCATAAACTTATTACAAGTTAAAAAGATTTGGTTTTAAGACCAAACTAAGATAGACAAAACAATGAAAAGGAACTGAGTTACAACAGGATCGGATACACGTAATCGGATCGAGCCGATATGATACGCAGATACGTTATTTTTCCAAAAAAACACCCGACACATACAACACGTATCTTTTATATTTTTTTATAAAATCAATAATAATGTATATATTCATATTTTTTTAGAGATAGTGTATATTCTATGTATATAATGGATAAACAAAGCAGCAACCATTACAGTCTAACTCCATTGGTCAATAGTCAATACTCCTTCATAACTTTTTCATACGCATAAGCCGCACCTTCCCTCTTTTTAAAAGAAAGAAAAAACAACAACACATTATCCTTATCCCTCCACGTACTTCGCCAGCCACACACACCTTCCACGTCGCCGCAACGCTTCTCTCCGTTTCGTATTGTCCCGCGCCGCCCGACTCTCACTGCTCCTTTCCCCACGACACTACTGTCGGCTGTTTCACTCCTATGATACGTCCTCTAGGATACGTATCGGATGGCATATTCGATTTTTTTTCTTTTTTTTCCTACACATGGTATTTTATACTCCTCGGATACGTATCGAAGTGTACTCGTGAGCGTATCCCGTAATCCGATACGTTCAGATACCGCGTAAGCGTGCCTTCCCGGAAGTATTCGTATTTCTCAGGAAAAGGAAGAATCATAAGACAACTTACTTGAAAGTAAAATCCGTGACAAAAAAAAAATTTGTGTATTGGATGTCAAACATCTACAGTTTCTGTATTAATTGAGCTACAAACAAAAATAACGCAGAATTGGGTACTCCACATGCAGAGTTTCTACGCATGATTCTTAGACCAACCTTACAATGTATAAAGATCATACTAATAACAAACATCAAACTTCATGAAAAAATATGCAAACGCAACTTGAAGACTCGAAGTGTGTCAAACCAAGGCGACCAGAGGGGTGTGAATGGAGCTCAAAAAATTTCTTCACAGAAACTCTGGGCCTCAGTCCGCATAAAATCAACCCCCAAAAGCTTGTGTCTCAACGCGATGCCTCACGACCCTTGGGCAGAGAGGTGGATGATCCCTAAGATCACAGCAGAGGGCACCACTTACCAGAGAATACGAGAGAAAACCTACGGAAACTGAGCCACGGAGGCCTCGGGGCAAAACTCCGCATTCGCGCCGATGCTCGAGAAGGCTCAGAAAAACACCGACTCGCGCCGAGGCTGGGGAGGTCGTCTCCTCGGGGAAAACTCCGTCTCGCCCGAGGTCCGGGCTCGGAGATGAGAGGCTCCGAGCAAACTCCGACTCTCCGAGGCTTGAGCTCCGAGAGGCCTCAGAGTGAAACTCCGACTCGCCCGAGGCTGTGAGCTGCTCGAGAGAGGCCTCAACTGAAACCTCGAGTTGCGCCGCAGCTGGATGGGACCTCGAAAAAGTTCGATTCGTCGCAGGCCAAGACGGCCTCGGGAACATTCCCCCGGGTCGCCCGAGGGGGTCTCGGCTTACTCAGAATCACTGTACAAAGGTAGCCTCGGCACGTTTCCGACACCCGGTGCCTGCTGCGCCGCTCCCGGAGCAGAAGCCGGATCTGGACGCGTTCTCCTCGAAAAGCAAATCCCTCCAAAACTCGAATCAAGGACACCAATCCCAAGTTTCCTAAACTTGGAGCAGACTCACAGTGAGGTCTTTAGAGTACTACCCAGAAATCATCTTCTCAGGAACCACCAAGAACACAGGGAAATCAAAAGCGAAAGTTGATGACGAAAAAGATGGCCACGAAAACGAATCGTCCCGATCTATTCGATCATGAGGAGTGTGATGAATTTCGGGCCTGTTGTTCGAAATGACCGTCCTCATGATACGAACAACTGATCAAACGGAATTTCGGCAAAGATACACACTGGAGAAGAGAGATTCGATCGACGGTGAAAAATCGTCAGAACCAAAACGCGACAACACAGTTGCACTACACACTCAATCGCAGACTTCATGCCGACCAGTTGCACAACCGCACGGATGCTGCTCTGGAAGGATGAGATAAACGCCTCACTCTTCCGTGACCAACAGAAACAGAACATTTTTCTGTGGATCTCAACTAGCTACAAGCAGAATGGGAGACAGGAACAACCCTACACAAAAGCACTAAGCTGAGATGAAGAACGGGGAGGTGTCTCCCTCTATTTATACTACAACTACCTAGTCATTTCCTAACTCTACCCCTCTTCTAAGCTATTTACAAGCAAGCCAGCTAAACCCTAAGGCTATACTGGACCAACTCAGTGGTAGGTGTATCCGACGGCCACGCCCGCACAACTCGTCCGCGTTGCCTCCGCGCAACCTTCCGATTGCCGCCACGTGCCGCCTTTGCTCTGTACCCCTGGTTTTGAGGCCCAAACCGGGAAAACCAGCCTTCCGTATCTGAGTTTTGAGGCCCAAACTCAGCAACCGTCCTCAGCCCGAGTTTTGTGGCCAAACTCGGAAACTCTCAGGAACCCCAGGTTTTGAGGCCCAAACCTGGAAACCGTCACCGGTGGTTTTTCCCTGGCTGAACCACCAAACCGGGCGTCGCAGAGGGGATGCACCTCCCGTGCACCCATCCACCGACACGTGTTCCCAGGTCCTCGACCTAAGCAACACATGACCGCACTTCTTTGCTTGTCGTCGTCACAGGCTGCCAGCCTCCACAGCTGATCCTCAGGTACTCCGGTCCCTCAGTCCAAGCCTCACGTCTGCCCTTCACCGCTCAGTACATTGGCATGGCACGTCCGTCGCACGGCACGCCCATCCTTCACCGCACCCGGTCCGTCAGCACAGCACGTCTCAACTTGACCTTCACCTACCCTCGATCACTGTCTCCGTGCTCGACACCTGCACAACACAAGCCAAAGAACATGCGCATCATACCCGTTGACAATCACTCATCACTCAGAGCCTTCGGCATACACCCATGTATCCGCACAACTAAACCTCACATGTATATCCCATGTATATAACGCATAGCAAATAGCAGTTGCAGTAGTTGCAGACAGCAGATTAAGCCCTTGCCATCTCATTTCAACTGTAAACTAAACTTACAGCAATCAATCAATCTTAATTTCATATGCCCGCTCTGCATGATATTCTTTAATTTGTTTCTTCATATGGGAATGGAAGGACATTTGGCCCATCATTACATAGAATACACGCTGGAGATCGAACTTAGAAAAGCTCCTAAAATCACAAAATAACATTCATCTATCAGAAACACCCACTCGAACCAATTAAGACAAGTTTACACCCAACAAATTAATACAATGTTCACGTACATACGTACTACTAGTTTACTACTGTTGTACATTAGATCTTGAGACCATTCGCATTATTTCCCGAGAACCTCTTGACGTAGGGGTCCTGCATGTTCTGCTGCGGCACTGGCATGGCGCCAAACGCCCCGAAGTTCATGCTACTTTTGTCATCTATCAATGAGTACTCCTCGACGTCGACGTCGTCGTCGACGTCGCCGCCTTCCTCCTCGTCCTCAGGCTCGTCGTCGTAGTACGAGCTGCTCTTGTCCATCTCCATGAGGCGGTCCGCGTACTTGACGCTCTCCATCCTCACCGGCGGCATCACCTGCTGCAGGTCCCTGCTTTGCCACCGCCACGGCCCCCCGCGGCAACGGCGGCGGCGTTGTCGTGTCTCCGCGCAGGATGCGGACGACGGTGCGCATGTCCGGGCGGCGGTCGGGCTCGCCCTGCACGCAGAGCGCGGCGCACTCAAACGACGCGCGCGAGCTGCGCGGCGTCGAAGGCGCCCCGGAGGCGCGGGTCGACGAGGTCCCCGAGGCGTCCGCGCGCGATGAGCGGCTCGGCCCACTCGGTGATGGTGCGCTTGGCCCCCGAGGGGAGGCGCTCGATGGGCTTCCTGCCGGAGACGAGCTCGAGCAGGAGGATGCCGAAGCTGTAGACGTCGCAGGCGCCGGAGACCTTGCCCCACATGGCGTACTCGGGCGCCAGGTACCCGAGCGTGCCCTTGACGCGGGTGGTCATGTGCGAGACCCCCTCCGGGACGAGCTTGGCGAAGCCGAAGTCGGCGACGAGCGGCGCGAAGGCCGAGTCCAGCAGCACGTTGCTGGCCTTGATGTCGCGGTGGATGATGTGCGGCGCCGCCTCGTGGTGCAGGTGCACGAGGCCCTCGGCGGAGCCCAGCGCCACGGCGACGCGGGCGCGCCCAGTCGAGCCGCACCTCGCCGGCGAACTGGCCGTGCAGGTGCGAGAGCAGGCTCAGGTTGGGCATGTAGTCGTACACGATCATGCGCTGGTCCGCCGCGCCCGCCGCCGCCGCGCAGTAGCCGCGCAGGCCCAGGAGGTTCCGGTGGCGCACCCGCGCCAGCACCTCCACCTCCACCGCGAACTCCATCTCCGCCTTGGAGTTGTTGGTGGCCTTGAGCTTCTTCACGGCGATCTGCAGTTGCAATTGCATATGCATCGATCGTGTGGATCATGTTGTCACAGGAACAGGAATGCTCAATCAGCTCTCGAGGATCACAGTCACCGACCTGGAGGCCGTCGGATGTCTTGCCCCAGTAGACGCTGCCGAAGCCGCCCTCGCCGAGCTTGTTCTCCTCGCTGAAGCCGTTGGTGGCGCCGTGCAGCTCCTTGTAGCTGAATATCCTCCACGACGTGCTGCTCATGGGCGACCCCGCGCTTACGCACCTGACAATTAACAGGCACCCAGCAGAAACATATGCATCAGGTAAACCACTTGACGATCGAGCCGCCTCGAGTGCACGACAGTCATAAAAGTTCCCAGAACACGGTACGTGGAATGTTTTCTAAAAAAATATTTTTCAACTGTTGGAACAAAAATGATCAACATTCCTGGTACGGAAACGCACGTTCCGGCCGATACGTGGCACCGTACGGCCGCACCACGGTCCTTGTGACTGTGATACACGCACGTACCCTTGCTCGACCTTCTCGGCGCCGCAGCAGGAGCTCAACGACGAGCCCATGGCGCCGGAGGGGTTCCTCTCCTGCAAGGTGGCGGCCGTCCGGCCGGCGTGTGTCTCGCTCGCTGGCTTGCTCGTTTTGTCACGCGCGCACACTAGTGATCTAGCCAGCCAGCTTTAGGAGGGGGTGTACTTGTGATCTATGCTGTTGGCAACGGGGGCAAACAAATATAAGCGCTCCTGGCTACTTGTGAAGTGTGATCTATGCTGTTGGCAGATCTCGCAAAACCGTCCAAGGCCGGCGGACATCTTGATGCACCATTTGTTGAATCGTGCCAGCGCTCCCGCGGTCTTTGCGAATAGAATAACGGGCTCGCGCTGGGCTGACCTGGTTTGGACGTTTGGTTGGTGCGAGCAAGTGTGTGTGTGAGAGAGAGACGACGAGTGCCACGTGGAAGTGTGGAACAACGGAACTGGGCGCGGCGCAGTCAAACGTCCAAGCACCAAGCTGCCGCCAGACTGCTGCTCCTCCGCTGGGAGATGCCGCCCGGCCACAGGCCGCAGCCCGGTTGCTGGAATGGGCTGCGGCCTGCGGGAACAGGAAGGGAACCCACGTGGGCCGCATGGCATGGCCTCGGGCCTCCACACACACGGCGTACGCAAAAATGGGCTGCAGGACGAGTACCAGTGCAAGGATACGGCCCATGCACGAATCCATATTCGAGTCTCCCACAAACAACACACCAGCGCGATGAACTTTCGATCAAGGGAAGGAGAACGATTCAGCGACGCAAGATGAACTTTCGTGTGCGCGTGGTAGTCACAAATAGTCATTTTGCTTTATCAATATTTTGTGATTAAATTTATTACATAAGTAGAGATTAAAGTACGTGGGTATATACAAGGATAGCTTATAAAAAATATTATAGTTATCAATAAATATTCATAAATCAATCATTATTTACATAATACTTGGCATGAAATTATAAATTATATAAAATAGAGTTCATTAGTAAGTAAGTAAATAAATTAAAGTGTTAAAATAATTCACAGAAACAAATATATTAGCTTCAAACTAAATTAGAACAATATTAAAAATCAATTTAATATTTAAGTATAGTTAATTAATAACACTAAGTTAAAATTGAAAGTTATTATTGATAATACTATTAAATAGTTTTAGTGCATCATCAGTAATATTAACATTAGTCACAAGTCTTGGAGAGAAAACCTTAAATAGATTTATTATACCTTGTTTTTTTTGTGGCTATACATAAATATTGGATATTCCAATTTTTTTTGGCCGAATAGGGGTCTGGAATCAGAGAGAAAAAAATACTAAAAAATGAATTCGGCTACAGATATCTACTAGGAGCATATTACAAGTTTTAGCAGATATGAGTGTCGGATAATCCGGATATCATTGTCATTTTCATTCCTTAACGACCTAGTTATGGAGCAGCACCCTTTCGAGAGAATCAAATCCTCCAAGACCTGGCACCTGGAAGGTATGCTCCTCCGGCACATATGGGGCGCAGGGCATCTGAATCTGATGCAGCAGGCCGTCCAGCTCCAAACTAAATTCCCTTGTGCTTCAGCTTCAGGTGCCCTTCCATCCACTAGCAACGCAAACCCCCGAAGTGCCCCCGCGGAAACGGGGACTGACCGAAAGGAACGAAACGGCCGGGGGGTCCGGAGCTGCCACACGCACCTACTAGTTTCTCAGGAATCAGCATCGATCATCATGGGAATTCCACGGGTAATGTGGCCGGCCGGAGACGGAATCCGTGGACGCGGAGTCCAACAGGGACAGGCGACCTCTCCGCGGCCGCAGCAACGTCCCCTCGTCGGCTCCCGGAATTGTGGTGCGAATCCGGCTGCAAATGGGAGGATCTCGAATCCTCGATCAGAAAAAACGGTCCGAGTTTATCCGTCAGCGCTTGCATGCTCGCAAGAAGATCAGCTTATGACTAAGCCGAATGGACCGAAGAATCCGTGCCAGTGGCTACAGTGACAGTGGAGCCGCGCAGTGGCGGAGACAGGAATAATACATGAGGGCGGACGATTGAAAATAGTCAACGCTAAAAAACTGGACACAACTTAAACAATTAGATTTTTGTGTTGATATTTTGAGTTAAATCATTGATGTGACACAGTCACTCGTATTCTTTACATGTATTTAGGATCTAAGGTATTATTTTTTCAGTGATGAGCGATAAGTTCATATGATGACAAGGCTTTGTGGTAATTTAAAAAATCTTAAGACCTATGGAGTACCAATTTAGTATTTTGGAGGTTTTTACAGAGATGATTTGTGTATCTAGCTATGTTTTGATGACTTTATTATCTATTCCATCCATCCCACAAAAAAGTATCGCTATGAGATTCATGTTGGTTAAACTTTTAAGTTTGGCTAGATTTGTAAAAATTATTATTAACATTTATATCTCTAAATATGTTTATTATGAAAATATATCCAACAATCTAGCTAGTGATACTAATTATGTACTATAAATACTAATATTTCCTTTTATACATTTGGTCAAGATTGAAAATATTTGATTTCTTAAAAAGTGAGAGTGACACATTTTATTGAACAGAGTACAAGATACTAATTGATTTATATGACTATAATTTTTTTATATTCTATCTCTAAACATAAATAAAAATTCTAATATTATAGAGTAGTAAAACAAATTACTATGAAATGAAATGTTAGGGGGGCCATGGCCCCTGCCAGCCCCCCTTGGCTCCGCCACTGGAGCCGCGGATTCTTCGTACAGGCTGATCGTTAGTGTTGTGTGAAAGAGAAAAAGCCCAGGCACCCAGCAGTGGTCTTCATCAGAGTTCAGACTTCTTCAGCACCACACGACCTGGCAACTGTCAAATGGCAGATTCTCTCCTGACCATTTGCCAATCGTTACCAGGTAGCAAAGCGCAAAGCCCGGTGAGAGTTGCATTGGAGGAGTGCTGGACTGGACAGATCCAGCGCCGGGTTTGCAGTTGCCCGCAGGAGATAAGCACGAACTGATTGAGAGTCTTCCATGGAGCCGCTGAACTGGGCACACAGCCACACACACACACAACACTGCCTCTGTCTGTGCCTGCGCTGCGCCCTGCCTGCCTAGGCTACTATTATCGACGGCGTTCCCATCTCGGGCGCCTTTTGTATCATCCATCTCGATTGATATCGCGATCTGCAACAAGACAGCGAGGCCAAACTGCTTATTGCAGTTGCAGCAGGAAAGATGATGATGCGTGAACAGAGCACGTCGTCCCTGCTGGAGCTGGATTGCTTGCGCGGTTGCGCCTACACATCACACAGCACAGCTGCTGCTACCTGAATATGTTGCCGGGGTTGCCGGATCGGAAATCAACAAACGACAGCTCGGATCACACGCGCCGGCTGCACTGATTAGCAGCCGAGTCCACGGAATCAATCACCGGTCACCGTGGAACTGCCAATCTGTTTGGGAGACTACTCTGGGCCGGCATGACCAACAGCAGCTCAACTGCCTGTCTCACTATTCAGGTATCATCATCTATGTCGTCCTTCCGACATCTGGTTTTCAGTTGATCCTTGTACAAGACTCAAGACAGCAAACCGCATCAGAAAGCAATTCTTGTGATATTCTTGGCCACCCATGTAAACAAACTCTTTTTCTACCTTAATACACAAAGACGTACAAGCCTTTTGCGTGATCGAGAAAAGAAAGCAATTATTCTAGTTTTTTTTTTGTGTGTGTGCAGAAAACTAGATACCAAATTCCAAACGATTTTTTAAAAAGAAAAAGGAGGAGCACAACTCTTTTCAATTAGGTCATTCTCAATAGGATTTCATCACGAGTTTCATGCACATTAAATGATACGCCACATCAGCAAAAATGAACTTTTTGCATTGAACTGGAGGAGAGAGAGGATGGAACGTTTCATGGCCACGAAACTATTCAGCGGTGTTTCCAACGCATGTGAAACTGGATGAAACTTGCATTGAGGCGCGGGAGCGTTTCATGACATCGGAGTGAGAGGTGGCGCGGGAAGGGATGCGCTGTCCGCATGCTCCCATGCACAAGGATTATTTATTCTCATGAAACTGTATAAAGAATATGATACACTGAGAAGACCAATTCCATGACAAGTTTCATGTCTAGAAAATTAGGAGGTGAAACCTTCCATTGAAACTGACCTTAAGACCTCGCCAAAAAAAAAACTCTCTTTCATCGAAGAAGATTTTACAATACCACATATCAAGGTTAGCTCTTCTCATATATCGATTGTCTTATTAGTATTTGCCCAACAGCTAAGCCGAGAAAAAAATATCCAAAATACCATACATTTATTTTTTTAATGAAAACGGTGGCTAATTTACCAATTTACAAAGAAAAATTATATGATAAATTTACAAGACGCAATTTGACATAACACGGTCTCTTAAGTCTTAAGTTACGCTTTCTCAGAAAAATTTAGTTGGGTGAAGCTGAAAAAGCACTTTCTCATTTGTCTCTCCACTATCGATTGGATGTACCCACTAAAAGTTTCTCAGCTAAACTTTAGCCAGGTATTTGGATGCTTCAGCTAATAGATTCAGCTAAATTTTAGTTGGCTTTGGCTAGTTTTGGAATAGCTAAATCTAGCTAAACTTTAGCTGAGCTGTTTGGATGTATAGCAGCTAAATTTAACAAGCTAAAGTTTAGTGGGTGCATCTAAACAGAGCCTATACATGTACTCCCTCCGTCCAACAAAACATGCAATTCTCGCTTATCGAGGAGTCAAACATTTAGAACTTTGACCAAAATTATATAAAAAAAAAGTACTAACATTTTTGATACAAAAAATATACCATTAGATTAATAATAGAATATATTTTCATAATAATTTTATTTAATGACATAAATACTAATACCTTTTACTGTAATCTTGGTCAAACTTTGAATCACTTTGACAGACACGGATCTCATAATTACATGTTTTTACGGACAGAGGGAGTAGTTGTTAATTTTTGAAAACAACTCGGCTTCATATAGAAAGTTGCTGATAAAGTGACTGCGCCAAACAGGGCCTGACTGTCCCCTTTGCGCATGGCCATGGGGCCATGCAAGGTCGTACGTGGTCCCAATTTCAGGCTCCTTGAGCTGTGAATCGAACCGCTATTATTCCAGTTAACGTGGAGCCGAGCAGGAGCAGAGCAGGGGCCGGCATGGCCATCAGGAACTCTGCTGCCTGTCTCACTATACCTGGTGTTTTCCTTCTCAAGTCCGAACCTCTGTTACTGGCTGATCACTTGAACAAACAGATGGACTGAACTACAGTATTTTCTAGCACGAAAAGGTAATGTGTTCTAGTTGTACTCGAACATTGCATGGCTGACTGTCTGTGCCTGTTTATCGACGATCGATTCATTCTAATCTTTTCTGAATTTGAAGCAGAAAGACGCTGCGACCCTTCTTCCAACACTGACTGGCAAAGTTAGCAGAACTCGCATTAAAAAGTTTCTTTTTTTTCCCATTAATTACACCCCCAGGCTCAACCAATCACGTCAAGAATCTACAGCTACAGCTAAATCTAACACACCACTCCATCAAGAGGAGAAAATGGGAAAAACAAAACGAGCGATCACTCAGCCAGCGCCGTCGCGCTGCTGCTGCTGCTGCTGCTGCTTTCACTGCTCCGGCTCACGGTCACGCTGCCGGCGTCGGCTCCGAGCCGGGGCAGTCCCAGCTCACAGTCGCCGTCGTCCACGTGCGCCTTCTTCTCCTCGCCCTCGCCCTCGCCAGAGCCGGAGCCCGGCGCGGCTGGCACGGCTCCGAGCTCCACGACGGCTCGGCTGGCCGCCGGAGTGGCTAGGAAGGTCGGCCTCTCCTCGCCGGCCATGATGACCACCACGTGCTCCTGGAACCCCGCCGCCGGCCTGGCCGCGCCGGCCGCCGAGCCCTTCTCCCCGTCGGCGCCGCCATCTTCCCCGGACGAGCCGGCCCGCCGGTCGCCGTCGGCGTCGAGGTACCCGGACAGCTTCCAGTAGGAGCAGGCCAGGATGAGCAGCGCGAACGCGATGAGCCCCAGCATCGCCGCCAGCCCGCCGAACAGGTACGGCACGGGCGACTGCCACGGGGAGTGAGGCGCCGTCGCGTTCGCCCCTGCTGCAGCCGCCATGGGCGCGCCGTGGCGGCTCATGGTCGGGAACTCTGCTCCTGGCCTCATGGCGCGCGGTAGAGCTGCCAGTGCTAGCTCGCCTGCAGTCTTTTGCACCCGCCGCCGGGCTGGGCTGGCGCTCTTCTCTTGCTGTTGCTGTCTGTTATGGATGAGAGGGACGAGATGAGAAAGATCAGGAGTGTGCTTTTGTTCTTGGAGAGAGGTGGTGTGGAAATGGTGAGAGGGAAGGGGATGTATTTATAAGAGCCTGAACAATGCACACAGAGGCTTGTGAAATAAAAATGTTTGTGAAGTTGATGATGCCAAGAGGGTAACAAAAAGAAAAGGGAGGACCAATGGGGAAAGGGTTTTATGTTGCCAGCTTTGGGCTTATATATATATATGATGGTGTTTAGACAGATAAGATAAGTGGAGTGATTCCTTGTCCTACATAGTTGAGGAAGGATTAACTTGTAGGTTAGTTAAATTGGGTGGAATTAAACAAACACCATTTGCATGATCGATGAAACGTTTAGAAGTTTCATATGGGATGTACTCCTAAATAGTTTGGATTCTACACCACGTGTTGAAGAGACAAAGAACAATTAAGCTGAAGCCTGAAGCCTTTGCATATTATAGTATGATATGAAACAAAGAAAGGTTCATCAGAGGTGGTGGTAGTATGGCAAAATAGGGCTGATCCTCATCAGGTGGGATAACTTCCCATGCTCTGCAATTCATGGTTTTGAAATTTAAACTTCGTTTCTGAAAAGCAAAAGCAAACGAACATTTTGCTTTTGAGAAAAGAAGTTTGTAGAACTACACTTGAGTAATCTATCGTACAAACTATGCATCGATTGCAGCTCTAATTGCTGTTCCCGTGGATGGATATATGGTGGCCCGAGGAAGAGGTCATCTAGAACTGTACAAGAATGATTGCTTGTGCACTGATTATTTCCCTGAAAGGTTGTGCATTGATTATTGGTACTCCAAACTGAAAATGAAAAGCAATTAGTAAGTTAATGATAAGGTTTAGGACATACGTAAAGCACCATCCCAGCTTCAACTCTTTGGCAACTAAATTAATGCAGAGACAGAGATATGCTGGTACCAACAAAGGGGAGCATTGCAGATGTGTCCTAAGTGTGGTGCTACATATATGCCCTACATACATTAACTATACCTAGCTGATCTAGCTAGGTTAATTAAATTACAGTAGCCATATAGTTAGCCATAAACTGGCATTTTCATAGTTCCTTACTTAACAAAAGAAGATTCATTTACACACGCGGCGGGTGTAAGTGGGACTCTGCAGTAGCTTGTGCTCTCCTTTTCTGTTCGTAGCTGTCAGGAGGTGTGACTCTGCTGAAACTCTTGCCATCCTTTATTTTTATTTTTTTTAAAAAATGCACACTGTGTTATTCTTTTTGTAGCAAGCTGATGAACCATGGAGGGTACTCATCACAGGTAAGGTAATGTAGCAATTGAAGCCTTCTTTCTTGGCGTGGTCTATATTTGTCAGTATATGATTTTCATTGCATTGGCATGCAGATTTTCTTTTCAGAGATATAGGTGATGCTAGCTCAATTTACAAAAGTTATACGTGTATCTTAATGATAGCACAAAGTTGTTTTTTTAATCACAAACAGGAGGGGGAGCCCCTACTACTTATTGTTTTTTATCAAAAAACAAAGTTGTTAATTACTTCAAGGTAGTAAAGGTCATGTCCTTATCCCTTAAGAGTCCATTAGCTACTATCTTAATCCATCACTTAGTGGAGCTTTACCAACAACAATGTGGATTACGTCTGCCAACTTTAGCTAAGAGCTAGCGTGACAGATTTGATGAGTGGAGAATTTGAAGCAGGGACCAATAGAATGATCGCACTCTCGATCACATATATATCCCACACTCTACTACTTGCAGTAGTAGTATTATTCCTCTAAACAAACTATATTTTAATAAAAACTTATATTCCCTCATTAACCTTTTCATCGCAACTTTTTTGGGATTATTCTTTTTGTTAACTTAGTGTGCCCATCTAATAGCGATGCAACAGAATAGATCTTTTTGCATTTTCTTCAGGAGGATATGATATGTATGCGCATACAAACCTAAACGTACTAGACACACAGTGCAGCGTTGGTTTTGTTGTTGCTTGGTGTGAGCTTATCCACAGAGAGAAATGTTGGGCCCCACCCGGCCTAGGGTTTGTATATATTGTACCCACCAGGGACATGGGTATAATGTCTCGATTTCACAAACACCCCAATGTATTCTTCTCTCTCAAAGAAAAAGCAACACCAATGCATGTTTTCTAGTGCATTGTCGATCGATCCATTTGTGTGGACGGATATAAAGCTACACATATGTCTAGTATAGCTAGCAGGGTTCGGAGTGCATGTGATGGATGATTGATCATATCCTTCAGACAATTTTCATCTTTTTTTTTAAAAAAAAAGAAAAATGCAAGGCTTTTTTTTCCATGAAATTACTTTCGTGTTGTTCGGCTGGTCTTTTCTATGGCTGACTTTAGCTGTTCGATAATATTTTATGAGAGAGAATAAGCTGAAAAATAACTGATAAGGCAAACGAACAAGGTGTTTGTCTTCGACCATTTTAGGTTGTTTTAATGTACTTTATTCTAATTGATAGCAATGATTTCTTCTGAAATGACTGTGTATACGCCTACAAATATCACTATATGGGTGTATTGACAAAAAATCATGTGACATGCAAAAAAAATAGTGCGACTTGTCACTCTCGATGAGACTTGAATTTTTTTGGGTACTTTTTACGTATGATTTAAAATTTTCTAAAAATAATTATAGGGACGAGCTCTTTTACCAACCACCCATAAAAATTGATTTTAGAGGCAAACCATGTTACCAATGGTCCGTGAAATTTAATTTTTTAGCATGTATGTCAGCCGATTTTTAGGGGCAAACCATGTTACTAATGGTCCATGAAAATTCACTTCTAAGGCAGATATGTAATGTCAATCACACGCCCCTAAAAAAACCTAGGGGACAATTGTGCAGTCACCCTACAAATGCTTTATTTCTTGAGGTGGTTGAAAAAAAACACCCCATAAAACTGATTTTGACTAGTTCTAAAATACTTTCTATAGTAATCTAAATAAAAGAAAAAATATATATAAATGGTAGGGTGGTTAATAAATATTGACATGAGACGAAGACTAAAATATTTCTTTATGGACTCATTATAAATTCAAATTAACAAATAATCCTTTATGTACTCGATCAAGTGGCATCTCACTTTATCATGGTGATTGATTCCACTCTTAAGGTAGCCCATGGTTTCAGAGTACGTACTGCAGCTGAGCTTTATTAGTGTAAGTGATCATGGCCTCTTTTGTGTGTGCGCGCGCGCGCTGAAGTACGTGTTCACGTACAAGCGGCGCTCCACCTGGGCGGGGCTTGAAAGCTTTTGCTTTATGTGCTTTGGCTCACATGTTGCGACCTCTAGTTAGGTGGTTGTGTGGTATTGTCTGAACAACGGTAGATGAACTATGGAGCGCTCATGTCACATTCGGTTCGGATTGGTGTTGAAATCATCGCTGACTTGACTTCCAACACCAAAATATCAATTTGATTTGACATCTTCGAACGTATGGAGTGAAATATACACTTATAACAATCTCCAAAACTTTAAAATTTTGACAAGCAAACACAAGTGGAGATATGGACTTTTGTCCCGGTTGAGAAGGGTATTTAGTCCCGGTTTCCCAAACGGGACAACGGATCCGGGACTAAAGTTTTCATCTCCTTTAGTCTCGGGTAACCCCGGGTACCACAATCCGGACTAAAGCTCATCCCCAGGAGAAAAAAAATAAAATCCTAGAGAGACTTCTCTTGTCATGTGTTAGATTCAAACCTAGTAGCTCTTGTCTCACGTATAAAGTCCTTACTAACTCAGCTACACATCACATGCATGTGACATAGTCATGTACACTCTCCTCTTGAATTGATCCACTGGGGGCCTTTAGTCCCGGGTGAAAGACTAGTCCGAGGTGATATTACCAACCGAGACTAAAGAGTGTCTATTACTCCCAGTTGATCTTTAGTCCCGGTTCTAGACTTCAATCAGGACTAAAAGACCTTTACTCCTGAACGCAAAAAATAATGAGACTAGATCCAAATTTGGGTGTGGTTCAAAGGTCCGTTCTCTAGTAGTGAAACGATAAAATTATATTATTATATTAAGTGAAAATGACTCTACATTAATAAATATGTAAGATATTGATATCAAAGTTTAAAAGTTTTGACTCAGGAGAAAATTAGAAAGATTTATATTTACGACTGGACAAAGCATTGAAAAACAAAATATATGTAATGTTGTCTCAGGTTTGTATCACCCCTTGTTCTTAAATGGAACAATTAGTTGTATTAATTATTACCAATTTTAAAATGGACCTGCACTCCTGCAGTGATAATGAACTAGCGCGTATTAAGGCAATACAATGCAGACTCTACCATAGAGTACGGTCTAAGTATATTTATTATCCTCCTATTTATTGTATTTTGCTGATGTGACAGTATATGTCTTATTTAGACTCTAAGTCTACAATATCTTCGAGGTATCAAATAGGCAGACTCTATGATAGAGTCTGCATTGTGAGTGCCCTTACTCACGGTTCCTTTTAGTTTCCAACTTATCACTAATGGTTGTACTAGTAGTACTATTTAACAACAATACATACTTTATCATAGAGTCTGCACCTATTTATTACACTCATATTTATTGTATTTGATAATGTGACAGTGTATTTATTGAAGAAAGAGGGAGAAAAACTAAGACTTCAAGTCTTATTTAGACTTCAAGTCTATGATATTTTTGAGGTAATAAATAGACTTAGACTCTAGGTAGAGGTTGCATTGTGAGTGACCTAAGGGACTAGCTAGGTATAAGGATCTAGATTTTTAGTGTAGTTTGTGCAACTTTGGTATGAAATTTTGGTACATTACTATAGTATATATTTTCAGTTCAAAGTTAAAATTCATGTGACGTTCCAAAAATCCAAATAATAAACAGATTAGATATATGAAGAAGAAATGATTAGAATTCTGGAAGTCTGTTACAATACTTTTTGGATAAAAAATTTCTCAACCCGAATACTTTGTGTGATATGTTAGGGAATCTGATCCATTTTTAACCCTATATTCTTCAACCAACTCCTGCATGGAACACATGCCCACGTCACTTGAAATTTGCTTCACCGTTCGATCTCCCGGTTTATGGCTGTGATTGCTTGTACTGGATTCTACTAAAATTTGCTTCTCGTTTTTTTTCGCAGCTTCTCCGCCTCCACCTTTATTTTCCTTTGTAATGGCCGGCTCTTACTCAGAATCGTCGGAACACATATAAATACAGGGCTTCTGCTTCGATTATGTAGGGTCCTTTTCTCTTCTCGGCACTCCCTCTTCGTGCCTCCTCCTCTCTTTCCCCACGCGAAAGCCAATCTAGGGTTTCGCTTCTCGCCTCTCGCTTCTCCGTCCCTGCCCGGCCTCACAGGCGTCGCACCACCCCCGACGGTGAAGATGGCTATCCACGCGGCCTCCCCCGGCCACAGCGACCCCTGCACGATGGATCCGGCCGCCGAGGCACACGGCGCCGGTCGGCGCACCAGCTCGGGCGGAGCCTGGCGGCCCCTCTCCCTTCACCACCTGGTCAGATCCCAGCGGCTTCCTCCTCCTCCCCTGCACCGCCCGCGGCGTTGGGCGGGCCGGCGTGCCTGCTTGAGCGCAGATCTGCGCCAACCTCCTTCCCCGCCACCTCCCCCCGCGTGGGCGGCGCAACAACTCGGGCAGAGTTGTGCGGCTCCCCTCCCTTCAACGCTGCTCCCTGCGGCATGATGGCGTCGTGCGGGCCGGCGCAACTGATCGGAGCTTTTGGGGCCCCTCCTCCCTCCCTTGAGGCATGGCATCGGGTGGGCCGGCGCGTCTGCTCGAGCGGCGCCCTACGCCCTCCTCACTACCCGCGTCCCCCTCCCCCACCCCGCAGGGTGGCCAGGGCGTCGTGCGGGCCCTCCCATACCCCCACGCGGGTGCGCCCCTGCGGTATGCCGTGGTGCTGTCGACGCGTGTCACACCGCGCTGACGGCCACCGCCGGTGGCCATGGCCGCTTCATCTCCACGCGAACTTCTCCAAACAGTCAACGCGACTTTCCTCCCCCTCGATTCGTCTGCTCGCTGGTTTACTTCCCCTCTCTCCCTCTCCCTCTCCTGATGTGGCATGTGCATGGACGGATGCTCGATTTTGCCATACCAAACTACAGATTGTTGTAAATTTTTCTTAGTCTGCTCGGTTCGGTTGCATGACTGATATCTGAGCACATGACAATATCAGTGATATTTGTTTCACATCATGTACAGTACGGTGCTGATGCTTTTATGGTTTATTGTTTCTATTTCAGTCATGTGCAATGATGAATAAGATTACGTATTGTTGTTTGAGGGAATGGGCTACTGCTATGATGATTGCACCATTAAATAGGTTTCGTACACATGAACATGGGCTACCTTGCCACAGATTACATCTCTGTCTTTTTTACATGGTTGAGGCAATGCTCATGACCAATGAACATTCTTGCTCTTACATCTTTTACTGTGTTCATGACTTCCGTGATGGTCATGGCCATTTTTGGTACTATTTTTGCCACCTGTACATTTTCAGAGTGATTCTTGAATACAGCCCAATGTTGCGTTGTCTGAAATCAGCCCAATGTTGCGTTGTCTGAAATTAATCTGCCCGACTGATCTCATGCACCAATGCCTGGGATGGGTTCTGTCTAATTCGGATACATTTGGATTCTCCTTTGTTTGTCACAGTTCATGTGGCTCCTCCGCTGTTTCCATTTGTGCGACCTGATTTCGCCTCAGAATTGTCGGAATATGAATTTAGATCTTACTGGATTCTGCTACAATTTGCTTATCGTTGTTCTTCAAAGGTTCTCCGCCTCCACCTCTATTTCCCTTTGTAATAGCTGATTGATTCTCCAACAACTTGTAGCAAAGAGAGCCAGCTGGGTACATTTGGATTCTCCTTTGTTCCTCACAGTTTTTGGGATCCTCCGTTGTTTCCATTTGTGCGGCCTAATTTCGCCTCAGAAATGTCGGCACACGAATTTAAACCTATATTCTTCGACGAGATCCTGCAAGGAACACATGGCCATGTCACCTGAAATTCGCTTGACCGTTCGATCTCCTGGTTCATGGGTGTGGTTGCTTGTACTGGATTCTGCTACAATTTGCCTCGTTTTTT
Organism: Coix lacryma-jobi var. lacryma-jobi; assembly: GCA_009763385.1. Taxonomy (NCBI): domain Eukaryota; kingdom Viridiplantae; phylum Streptophyta; class Magnoliopsida; order Poales; family Poaceae; genus Coix; species Coix lacryma-jobi. The sequence continues at coordinate 23,300,598 of CM019824.1, forward strand.
TACAGCTTCTCCCTGCTGATTTCATTCTCTTCCTTTCCTGAAGTTTCTTTGTTGTCCCATGGTAGCGGAGGCGGTGGTGAATTGGTTGATTCTGTTTTCTTGCATTCGTTGATACCTGTTCTGTTTTTGGTAGTTTTGACACAACAGTGACAGATACTGCTGATTGCCTCTGATGGTTTCTCCCTTTGCATGTTCATTAGCTATGATCATTGCCTGTGATGTCAGATTATATACTGTCGCTTCTGAGCACATGCCATATTCCCAAGGATTACATTGTTATACGCTTTCAATACGTGCAGTCACTTTCGATTCTCTTGTTTCTTTAAGTTCTCAGGTATGAATTTTGTATTTTGTTGTGCTGTACTTGGTTCTATCATGGTCCAGTTAATGTTTCCTTTTTTGGGTAGCATTGAACATTGATGGGTTGTCTTTAAGTTTTTGGCATCCTGGTCCTACATAATTCACTACGTGTTAGTCCATCTGTTTTTCTCAAGCCTTTTGCTGGGTTAGGTGCTGGTTTTTCTTAGCCTTTTACTACATAATTAAGTTTGTCTTTGTTTTCCCAAATAATCTTATGCTATCAGATTTACTTTTTGTCGATGGGAATTCGACTGATAGCATGTTGTTACCATTAGAAAGATGCTTTGTGTGCTATTTTTACCTCAGACTTGCTAACATTGAAAATTACTACAGAAGAGCTAGAGTAAGTACATTTTATTTTTTATGCTTCTCTGAATCTATTTCCCCCTTCACAATTCACTTACCTTACCACCATTTCATGCCAAGGCTACTCGGAAGCACGACGAGGCAAAATCTGATACTGACACTTTAGATCTGACCAAAATGACTCAACGAGGCTGTGATCAGATGTCACAGGAGGTCACATCATGCACAACACATCAGGTTAGCACTCAACATCCATGTCGGTTTTGGTGATCAATCATTCGCTTCAGGACCCTCTAGCCCCTTCAGGTTTGTGTTTAGTCATCCTCTAATCCTGCCAGAGATCCTCTGATAGAAATAGCTAATATGTATTGGTGCTACGTAGCAGGCTAGCATTATCAATGAGTTTTTTTTGGCAGAGCCTCTGAAAAATGGTGTCGGTGTTTCGACCCCGGGGGTATGACACCAACTAGTAATATGATCGCGTGCTCTCTTCCTGGATGGTGATGCAAGATGACACAAGGGTTTATCCTGGTTCGGGCAAAGAAGGCCCTACGTCCAGCGGGGGGAGGAGGTTCTTGTATTACTTGCACCTAAGTGCTTGTACAGGGGCAATACAAGCTCAATGAGCGTGGACGGGAGTCTGGACTCGTGTGTGTCGTGTGGACCCGTGTGCGTGAAGGGCCCTGGTGTCCTCTTTTATAGAACAAGAGGAGGCCAGAGTTACACAGGAGTGACATGTACAACGCCCAATACGGCGAAGGGTTGGAATGCTGTCTTGTCGAGGTCACTAGAGCCGGCGTGGGGGTTGCTGTTGAGGCGTACTTGAAGTGTGGCTTCCATCCCGGGCGCAGACGTGGAGGCGTGGCGACGTGGAGGCCGTGCAGCGCCCATTCCGACACGTACAGGACGTGGCAGGGTCCCTCCGGGTCTTGGGGTACCTGTCCTCCAATAGCATGAAAGTAGTCAGGGCTCGAGGGGCGCAGGGCCGGCCTCGAGGTGGCGCCTACGGGGGGCTCGAGCCCCCGCAGGTATGGGCAAGTCCCGGAAAACCCGGCCGTACAGCGGGAATCCAGGTCTCGAGATGTGGCTCGAGTGTGCTACAGTGCAGGGTATGGCCTAACAGTGCTGTACTTGTGCCTTTTTGCCCATGCTTGTGGTGAAAACGAGGTTTGACTCTGGCTCCGGTTCACTGTGGCATACGTCGTGTACCAGAGGATGTGACCAGAGTAGGTGGACGCATTAAATGCGCAGTATGGGGCTGGTATCCGATGTCTGGCGCTGCTCGAGGGAGGTATGATGTGTCTCGAGGGATAGGTTACCGTGTTAGAGAGGCTCGAGGTCTCCACGTGGGGTCTCGAGGAACGGTGTGCAGCTGTAGTGGGCTCGAGGCCTACGTGCCGGGGCTCGAGAGGTAGGCTACCATGAGGCGGTAGGTAAGGCTTTGGCGATCCCGGGCTTCCTGGTGGTGGGCCGGCGTTGTAGGCCTCGAGGGGTTGGTTTTTTAGGGGGTTAGACTAGTTAGGTCTCTTATTAATTGGTGTTGTAGGTTTAACTTATTTGTTTTGCGTTGATTGGGGGTACCCCTTTTGTGGTCCCCCGACAGTAGCCCCCGAGCCCTTGTTCGAGTGCTAGCACTCGAGCAGGGGCTCCCTACCGGGATCTCGAGGGTTAGCTAACTGGTTCTCGAGGGTTTGATTGTTTTGATTCCGTGGGTGTCGCGCGAGCGACACCCGCGGGTGTAGCCCCCGAGGTCACGGGGGAGTGGTTAGGACTCCCTCGTGGGCTTTTTCACGAGTGTGAGTGTTAGTTACGTTTTTTAGGTTCGGGAGTGTCGAGCCCCTGAGTTCTTCGACCCTCTTTCGTCGAGGGGTGCCAGGCTGAACCGACCGGCCGGCTCTTCGAGCTGTCCGGCATGCCAGTTGCCCTGGCTTGTCATCCCGCGAGTCCTTTCGATCGGATGCGAGGGGGGATGCCTTGTACTACCACGAGCGGGCGAGTATCGAGGTTCCCGGTGAGCTGGTAACGGGGAATCCAAGTGAGACCTCGTGCCCTGTTCGATAGGGTCGACTGAAGCCCGGAGGCGATCTCATAAAGCATGGGCGCTCGGTCTGCAGGAATGTTGGGTCCATTCGATAGGACCTGGTGGCTCGATGCCTCCCTCCGAGGGGATCTCACTTCATGTCGTGCGCCCTGCCTTGGATACACGTGAGGGGCCTCGAGGGCTTGGCCCTCGAGCGATGCTGCAAGTGGCGCCCCTTGGTGTCCCTGACTCGGGTGCTCGAAGCCGGCTGTCGAACCCTCTTTGAGGGCCAGCCTTCGCTGCCTCGAGACTTGAAAGGGCCGGGGCCCGTTTTTACCTTCTTGAAGAAGCCTCCGTCGTTTGGAATCCTTCTGCCCGTTGGGCGTGCCTTTTAGGCGGAAACTGTCAGGGAGTGGAGATTGTGGCGCCAGGGCGACGGACATGAAGTCGGAGCGGCGGTCGTGGTGGGCCCTGGTAGTGGAGCGAATGGGCAGTTGCCGCGTGTACCTGTCAACCGGCTCGAGACGTGGTTAGGTGGGCGCATTAAATGTGTGCGGTTACCTTTCCTCCGCCGTGGGAGACCCCGCCCGTCGGGGTTTTCTTTTATAAATATCGAGTGAGGGGTGAGGGACTCTTTACTTTGCCTTTGCCTTCACAGCCGCCGCAGCTCCCACACGCTTTCTCCCTAAGCTAGCGATTGGTAATCTTCCCGGCCGTCCGTCCGCTGCTCAGATCCGCGCCATCGCCGCCATGGCCGCCCAGACCCAGGTGCTGTCGCCCGAAGACTGGCGCCCGACGAAGACGTCGTGGCCTGAGCTGGAGTCGCTGGTGGACCAGGGGCTTCTCCGCCCCAACCCGCGGGAGGGGCCCGCGTGGTGGATTCTCCCGTCGGCGGACCACCAGGAGCTGCACCCGCCGGAGGGGTATGTGGTGAGCTTCACGCGCTACCACCGCATGCGGGGGTTGGCTCACCACTTCGAGGTGGAATTGCAGCACTTCTCCCCCAACTCAATCTCGCACGCCGCCATCTACGCCGCGGTGTGCGAGAGATACCTGAAGATCGAGCCTCATTAGGAGATGTTCGTCCACCTCTTCCGGGGCGAGCTCTTTCATAAGGCCGTGAAGCCGAGCGGGAGGAGGCTCGCGCGCGCGGGCTCCCTCACCATCACCGCGAGGACCGGTCCCTCGTCGGCCAACGTCCCCCGTCACTACCTCCACTACAAGCTTTCCTCCAACCAGGCGGGGTGGGACGACCACTGGTTCTACCTACGGAACGAGGACGGGCTCCTTCCGCAGTACACCGGCAGGATCATCACCAAGCGCCCTGAGAAGTGGAATTGGGGCGTTATGGCGGACAGACAGCGCCACCTGATGCCGCTGATGAATACGATGTGGTCGCTGGTGGAGGAGAAGGGACTGATCGTCCAGGCGGTCATTTGGGCGTTCCATCAGCGGAGGGTCCTTCCTCTGGCGGACCGCCCCCTTCTCATGTACGAGATGGGACCAAATGCCCCGCTCGAGGAGCTGAACAGGTCGAGGATGGCCGAGGAGAGGCTGCCTCGGAACGAGGGTGCCTCCCGGGTGACGGTCACGATCCACGGGCCGTTCCGCCCTGAGGAGACCAACCTGATCACCATGGCACCCGACGCGGGGTGTCTCGACCCGGTAAGCCTTCCTCAAGCTAGGTTGTTTCGAGCCTCCCCTCCTTTTTCTTTCTTCGAATCTTGTTTATTCTCCTTGTGGTTTTTCTCATCAAGTTTCTTTTTGCAGGGGGCGTTCACATGTCACGCGTCGAGGCCCCAGGTGAAGGAGGACGCCGCGGAAAGACAGGTGAGGCGCCTCTCTGCTCAGAAAGATAAGGAGAGTAAGGATGCAAAGAAGAAGAAAGAGAAAGAGAAGAACTTGCGTCGGGTGGACCGGGATCAGAGGCTAGCGAAGGCTCGTCGTAACCGGCAGCCTGGAGAGGAGTCCCCCGAGCTCAACTACACGAGCTCGGAGGAGGAGGATGACGATGAGGAGGAGAGCGATGATGAAGGGATGGATGCGCGTCTGAGGCGCGCGGGGGTCGTTGACATCAGGGCTGACTGCTCTTCTGTGCAGGAGAATATCCTGGAGATCCCCCCGGCGAAGGGATCGCGCGGGACGCAGCAGCGGAAGGCCACGCCAGGCCCCGCCTCGTCGGAGGCTCAGGGCACGTCGAGCTCCGTGTCGGACGTGCCCCCTGATGTGAAGAGGCCTCGAACTCAGGGCGCCATCGCCGCGGCGCAGAAGGAGGTCACGACCGCGTCGACCCAGGCGGGGGGTCTCGAGAAGGGCCGGACCTCGAGAAGCGGTCAACACGCCGAGAGGGACTCCGAGCCCGACCGCCGCAAGTCGTCGAGGACGACATCGAGCCCGCGGAAGAGCGGGCAACATGAGGGGGCGTCGAGCCCCCGCCACCATGACCGTCGAGGGGGGAGCTCCCGGTCGTCTCGTGACGGGAGTCGCGAGCGATCCCGGAGCCTATCGCCGCACCGTCGGCGGGAGAAGGAGGCAGACGCGGGGGGGCGCGACCGCCGGCACGAGCGCCGGAGCAGGTCCCGGAGCCCGCGCAAGGAAAGGCGCCAAGAGGACCGCTTGAAGGAGACGCGGTCGTCCCCCCGGGACAAGAGACAGAAGGAGAGCTCCCCGCCGGGGGCGAGCCACGGGAAGCACCGGGAGCCTTCCCCCCATCCGAGCCACGCGAGACGGCTCGGGGGCATGACTCGAGCCATGGGGCGGGCTCGAGGCCCCCGAGCGGGTCCGGCGACTCGGGGAAGAAGTCCCGCCGTCGCTTTGGGTAAGTAACGTTTCTCAATTCCGTTGGTAGTGAAGCTTTACCTTTTTACCTTTGGTGATGTGTGCCGTTTCTGGTTTTTCAGGAAAAAGCGCTCCCGGCAGGAGGCGGACCCCGCGGTGTCCAAGCAGGCCAAGACCTCGAGCTCTGCTGAGGACCAAGCACCTCGAGGTATGGCTCCTTCTTCCGCTGAAATGGCCGCTTGCCTGGTGAAGGCTCGAGCAGCCATGGCTCGAGGAAGTCAAATGGCCGCCGCGGATATTGGTGAGGCCGACGCCGTCGTCCGCGGGGGTCGAGGCTTTTTCCTGATTCTGATGACGTTGTTCTCTTTTTCAGCAGGGACCGCGGCTCCTGGCGCCAAGCCCGCCGCCACTGCGTCCATTGCAGCACCACCACCTCCTCCTCCTCCTCTTCCTCCGGTGGCACCTACCGAGAGGGCCACTCCTCCCCCTGTCACGACGACCATCTCGGGGGAGCACCCGAGACAGGCGCGGCTCCGTCGGCGTCTGGGGCTGCGGGGACAGCGGCCCTCGAGACCCCAGACGACGCGAGTCGGCCCGCTGGACAGGATCCCCTACCGACGGAGCCTCGCGCGCCCGCGGAGAAGGAGAAGGAGGGGGAGGCGTCGGTGGAGAAGATACCGACGGTGGAGGAGCTCCTGGACGAGCTGGAAAAGGAGCCGTCCCCGGTCGAGGGCTCAGCGCTGGAGGGGGCGCTCGAGGCACCGGCCGGGGACGACAAGATGCCGGAAGACCTAGTGAGGGAGGAGAGGCTCGAGGGGCCGGTCGGGAACGAGGCGGAGGGGACGACCGGTCCCTCGGCCGGCGCGGAGGAGAGCTTGGAGGCGAGCCACCCCTCGAGCGATCCGCCACCGCTCGAGCCCCCGCCTCTACGCGATGCCGCACCGTCGCCTCGGGAGGGGACGGAGCAGCAGGAGGAGATGGCTGAGGGGCCGCACCGGGAGGCGCGGTCGATCTTCAAGGAGGTGACCGAGCTCGTGGCGCAGGCAGAGAGGGCCTTCGTGGAGGAGGCGGACAAGTCCGCGCGGTGGCGGCTGCCCTCGTGAGGGCGGAGGGGGAGCTCCAGGAGCTCCGCGCTGAGCTAGGCCGGAACGCGCAGATGGCGGGCCGGCTCGACGACGCTCAGGCGGAGACCCAGGCGGCTCGAGACGAGGCCACCCAAGCTAGGAGGGAGACCACCACCGCTCTGTCCGCGGTGGAGGCATCGAGGAAGGAGGCTGCCGACGCCCGAAGCGAGGCCGCCACCGCCCGGTCTGCAGCGGAGGCGGCAAGGAAGGAGGCTGCCGACGCCCGAAGCGAGGCCGCCACCGCCCGGTCTACAGCGGAGGCGGCGAGGAAGGAGGCCGAGGAGGCCAGGAGCAAGGCCGCCACCGCCCTGGCTGCGGCGGAGGCAGCGCGGAAGGAGGCCCAGGAGGCCTTAACTGCCGCGCGCTCGAGGATCCAAGGCCTCGAGATCGACATGGATCAGGCTCTCGACAGAGCTAATGACCTGTCGCTCAAGCTCGAGGCCGCCCGGCAGGAGGTGATCAAGAAGGATCTGGCCCTTGCGCAGACGGGCAAGCTGGTCGAGAAGCTTAAGGGCCAAAAACTTGACGTGCTGTCCCAAAAGCATACACTCGAGCAGCGCGTCAGGGTCCTTACCAGCGACTTTGACGCTCTGGGCGTGCACTGCCAAGGTACTGTCGTAATCTTCAGGCTTTGTCTTGCTTTGATTTCGAGATTCTTGCCACGCCACGGACTTACTCTTTTCTGTTTGTTGCACAGATCTGGAGAAGACCGCCGAGGAGCTCTGCGAGACGAATCAGACTCTCGTGGAGCAACTCCAAGGTGAGACCATGGTGGCGGAGCGGGCGCGCGGCACCCTCGACAGGCTCTGCTCCACGTGGGGTGCCGACCCAGTGGCCACGGCAGAGGGCGCGGTGGCTCGAGGCGACGCCCTGGTCGATGCCCTGTGCTTCCTCAACGTGGCCGCGCGGGACCGCGTCAAGAGCGCTCTCCACCACGGCGTAAAGCAGGCGCTCGCGGCCGTCCGCTCCGGCTTCCGCTACCCGGTCAACGTCGTCGCCAAGGGCTTCGTTGAGATCGAGGGGAAGGACGAAGAGTGGAACGATCGCCGCATCGACAAGATCCTGGAGAAGGTGGAGAGGCCGGGGGCGGCGCTCGCAAAGCTCTTCGAGGAGGACGTGCTGCCTCCCGTTGCAGACAGTGGTGTAGATGGCTCCCTCCTCCTGGCCTGGACGTCGAGGCTGAGCCCGCAGCAGAGATTCGTGAGGAGAGTTCAATTTACAACAATCTGTAGTTTGGTATGGCAAAATCGAGCATCCGTCCATGCACATGCCACATCAGGAGAGGGAGAGGGAGAGAGGGGAAGTAAACCAGCGAGCAGACGAATCGAGGGGGAGGAAAGTCGCGTTGACTGTTTGGAGAAGTTCGCGTGGAGATGAAGCGGCCATGGCCACCGGCGGTGGCCGTCAGCGCGGTGTGACACGCGTCGACAGCACCACGGCATACCGCAGGGGCGCACCCGCGTGGGGGTATGGGAGGGGCACGACGCCCTGGCCACCCTGCGGGTGGGGGAGGGGAGCGGGAGGGGGGTAGTGAGGAGGGCGTAGGGCGCCGCTCGAGCAGACGCGCCGGCCCACCCGATGCCATGCCTCAAGGGAGGGAGGAGGGGCCCCAAAAGCTCCGATCAGTTGCGCCGGCCCGCACGACGCCATCATGCCGCAGGGAGCAGCGTTGAAGGGAGGGGAGCCGCACAACTCTGCCCGAGTTGTTGCCGCCCACGCGGGGGGAGGTGGCGGGGAAGGAGGTTGGCGCAGATCTGCGCTCAAGCAGGCACGCCGGCCCGCCCAACGCCGCGGGCGGTGCAGGGAGGAGGAGGAAGCCGCTGGGATCTGACCAGGTAGGTGGTGAAGGGAGAGGGGCCGCCAGGCTCCGCCCGAGCTGGTGCGCCGACCGGCGCCGTGTGCCTCGGCGGCCGGATCCATCGTGCAGGGGTCGCTGTGGCCGGGGGAGGCCGCGTGGATAGCCATCTTCACCGTCGGGGGTGGTGCGACGCCTGTGAGGCCGGGCAGGGACGGAGAAGCGAGAGGCGAGAAGCGAAACCCTAGATTGGCTTTCGCGTGGGGAAAGAGAGGAGGAGGCACGAAGAGGGAGTGCCGAGAAGAGAAAAGGACCCTACATAATCGAAGCAGAAGCCCTGTATTTATATGTGTTCCGACGATTCTGAGTAAGAGCCGGCCATTACAAAGGAAAATAAAGGTGGAGGCGGAGAAGCTGCGAAAAAAAAACGAGAAGCAAATTTAGTAGAATCAAGTACAAGCAATCACAGCCATAAACCGGGAGATCGAACGGTGAAGCAAATTTCAAGTGAGTGGGCATGTGTTCCATGCAGGAGTTTGGTTGAAGAATATAGGGTTAAAAAGGATCAGATTCCCTAACATATCACACAAAGTATTCGGGTTGAGAAATTTTTTATCCAAAAAGTATTGTAACAGACTTCCAGAATTCTAATCATTTCTTCTTCATATATCTAATCTGTTTATTATTTGATTTTTGGAACGTCACATGAATTTTAACTTTGAACTGAAATAATATACGATAGTAATGTACCAAAATTTCATACCAAAGTTGCACAACTACACTAAAAATCTAGATCCTTATACCTAGCTAGTCCCTTAGGTCACTCACAATGCAACCTCTACCTAGAGTCTAAGTCTATTTATTACCTCAAAAATATCATAGACTTGAAGTCTAAATAAGACTTGAAGTCTTAGTTTTCTCCCTCTTTCTTCAATAAATACACTGTCACATTATCAAATACAATAATATGAGTGTAATAAATAGGTGCAGACTCTATGATAAAGTATGTATTGTTGTTAAATAGTACTACTAGTACAACCATTAGTGATAAGTTGGAAACTAAAAGGAACCGTGAGTAAGGGCACTCACAATGCAGACTCTATCATAGAGTCTGCCTATTTGATACCTCGAAGATATTGTAGACTTAGAGTCTAAATAAGACATATACTGTCACATCAGCAAAATACAATAAATAGGAGGATAATAAATATACTTAGACGTACTCTATGGTAGAGTCTGCATTGTATTGCCTTAATACGCGCTAGTTCATTATCACTGCAGGAGTGCAGGTCCATTTTAAAAATTGGTAATAATTAATACAACTAATTGTTCCTTTAAGAACAAGGGGTGATACAACCTGAGACAACATTACATATATTTTGTTTTTCAATGCTTTGTCCAGTCGTAATATAAATCTTTCTAATTTTCTCCTGAGTCAAAACTTTTAAACTTTGATATCAATATCTTACATATTTATTAATGTAGAGTCATTTTCACTTAATATAATAATATAATTTTATCGTTTCACTACTAGAGAACGGACCTTTGAACCACACCCAAATTGGATTCTAGTCTCATTATTTTTTGCGTTCAGGAGTAAAGGTCTTTTAGTCCTGATTGAAGTCTAGAACCGGGACTAAGATCAACTGGGAGTAATAGACACTCTTAGTCTCGGTTGGTAATATCACCTCGGACTAGTCTTTCACCCGGGACTAAAGGCCCCCAGTGGATCAATTCAAGAGGAGAGTGTACATGACTATGTCACATGCATGTGATGTGTAGCTGAGTTAGTAAGGACTTTATACGTGAGACAAGAGCTACTAGGTTGAATCTAACACATGACAAGAGAAGTCTCTCTAGGATTTTATTTTTTTTCTCCTGGGATGAGCTTTAGTCCGGATTGTGGTACCCGGGGTTACCCGAGACTAAAGGAGATGAAAACTTTAGTCCCGGATCCGTTGTCCCGTTTGGGAAACCGGGACTAAATACCCTTCTCAACCGGGACAAAAGTCCATATCTCCACTTGTGTTTGCTTGTCAAAATTTTAAAGTTTTGGAGATTGTTATAAGTGTATATTTCACTCCATACGTTCGAAGATGTCAAATCAAATTGATATTTTGGTGTTGGAAGTCAAGTCAGCGATGATTTCAACACCAATCCGAACCGAATGTGACATGAGCGCTCCATAGTTCATCTACCGTTGTTCAGACAATACCACACAACCACCTAACTAGAGGTCGCAACATGTGAGCCAAAGCACATAAAGCAAAAGCTTTCAAGCCCCGCCCAGGTGGAGCGCCGCTTGTACGTGAACACGTACTTCAGCGCGCGCGCGCACACACAAAAGAGGCCATGATCACTTACACTAATAAAGCTCAGCTGCAGTACGTACTCTGAAACCATGGGCTACCTTAAGAGTGGAATCAATCACCATGATAAAGTGAGATGCCACTTGATCGAGTACATAAAGGATTATTTGTTAATTTGAATTTATAATGAGTCCATAAAGAAATATTTTAGTCTTCGTCTCATGTCAATATTTATTAACCACCCTACCATTTATATATATTTTTTCTTTTATTTAGATTACTATAGAAAGTATTTTAGAACTAGTCAAAATCAGTTTTATGGGGTGTTTTTTTTTCAACCACCTCAAGAAATAAAGCATTTGTAGGGTGACTGCACAATTGTCCCCTAGGTTTTTTAGGGGCGTGTGATTGACATTACATATCTGCCTTAGAAGTGAATTTTCATGGACCATTAGTAACATGGTTTGCCCCTAAAAATCGGCTGACATACATGCTAAAAAATTAAATTTCACGGACCATTGGTAACATGGTTTGCCTCTAAAATCAATTTTTATGGGTGGTTGGTAAAAGAGCTCGTCCCTATAATTATTTTTAGAAAATTTTAAATCATACGTAAAAAGTACCCAAAAAAATTCAAGTCTCATCGAGAGTGACAAGTCGCACTATTTTTTTTGCATGTCACATGATTTTTTGTCAATACACCCATATAGTGATATTTGTAGGCGTATACACAGTCATTTCAGAAGAAATCATTGCTATCAATTAGAATAAAGTACATTAAAACAACCTAAAATGGTCGAAGACAAACACCTTGTTCGTTGCCTTATCAGTTATTTTTCAGCTTATTCTCTCTCATAAAATATTATCGAACAGCTAAAGTCAGCCATAGAAAAGACCAGCCGAACAACACGAAAGTAATTTCATGGAAAAAAAAGCCTTGCATTTTTCTTTTTTTTAAAAAAAAAGATGAAATTGTCTGAAGGATATGATCAATCATCCATCACATGCACTCCGAACCCTGCTAGCTATACTAGACATATGTGTAGCTTTATATCCGTCCACACAAATGGATCGATCGACAATGCACTAGAAAACATGCATTGGTGTTGCTTTTTCTTTGAGAGAGAAGAATACATTGGGGTGTTTGTGAAATCGAGACATTATACCCATGTCCCTGGTGGGTACAATATATACAAACCCTAGGCCGGGTGGGGCCCAACATTTCTCTCTGTGGATAAGCTCACACCAAGCAACAACAAAACCAACGCTGCACTGTGTGTCTAGTACGTTTAGGTTTGTATGCGCATACATATCATATCCTCCTGAAGAAATGCAAAAAGATCTATTCTGTTGCATCGCTATTAGATGGGCACACTAAGTTAACAAAAAGAATAATCCCAAAAAAAGTTGCGATGAAAAGGTTAATGAGGGAATATAAGTTTTTATTAAAATATAGTTTGTTTAGAGGAATAATACTACTACTGCAAGTAGTAGAGTGTGGGATATATATGTGATCGAGAGTGCGATCATTCTATTGGTCCCTGCTTCAAATTCTCCACTCATCAAATCTGTCACGCTAGCTCTTAGCTAAAGTTGGCAGACGTAATCCACATTGTTGTTGGTAAAGCTCCACTAAGTGATGGATTAAGATAGTAGCTAATGGACTCTTAAGGGATAAGGACATGACCTTTACTACCTTGAAGTAATTAACAACTTTGTTTTTTGATAAAAAACAATAAGTAGTAGGGGCTCCCCCTCCTGTTTGTGATTAAAAAAACAACTTTGTGCTATCATTAAGATACACGTATAACTTTTGTAAATTGAGCTAGCATCACCTATATCTCTGAAAAGAAAATCTGCATGCCAATGCAATGAAAATCATATACTGACAAATATAGACCACGCCAAGAAAGAAGGCTTCAATTGCTACATTACCTTACCTGTGATGAGTACCCTCCATGGTTCATCAGCTTGCTACAAAAAGAATAACACAGTGTGCATTTTTTAAAAAAAATAAAAATAAAGGATGGCAAGAGTTTCAGCAGAGTCACACCTCCTGACAGCTACGAACAGAAAAGGAGAGCACAAGCTACTGCAGAGTCCCACTTACACCCGCCGCGTGTGTAAATGAATCTTCTTTTGTTAAGTAAGGAACTATGAAAATGCCAGTTTATGGCTAACTATATGGCTACTGTAATTTAATTAACCTAGCTAGATCAGCTAGGTATAGTTAATGTATGTAGGGCATATATGTAGCACCACACTTAGGACACATCTGCAATGCTCCCCTTTGTTGGTACCAGCATATCTCTGTCTCTGCATTAATTTAGTTGCCAAAGAGTTGAAGCTGGGATGGTGCTTTACGTATGTCCTAAACCTTATCATTAACTTACTAATTGCTTTTCATTTTCAGTTTGGAGTACCAATAATCAATGCACAACCTTTCAGGGAAATAATCAGTGCACAAGCAATCATTCTTGTACAGTTCTAGATGACCTCTTCCTCGGGCCACCATATATCCATCCACGGGAACAGCAATTAGAGCTGCAATCGATGCATAGTTTGTACGATAGATTACTCAAGTGTAGTTCTACAAACTTCTTTTCTCAAAAGCAAAATGTTCGTTTGCTTTTGCTTTTCAGAAACGAAGTTTAAATTTCAAAACCATGAATTGCAGAGCATGGGAAGTTATCCCACCTGATGAGGATCAGCCCTATTTTGCCATACTACCACCACCTCTGATGAACCTTTCTTTGTTTCATATCATACTATAATATGCAAAGGCTTCAGGCTTCAGCTTAATTGTTCTTTGTCTCTTCAACACGTGGTGTAGAATCCAAACTATTTAGGAGTACATCCCATATGAAACTTCTAAACGTTTCATCGATCATGCAAATGGTGTTTGTTTAATTCCACCCAATTTAACTAACCTACAAGTTAATCCTTCCTCAACTATGTAGGACAAGGAATCACTCCACTTATCTTATCTGTCTAAACACCATCATATATATATATAAGCCCAAAGCTGGCAACATAAAACCCTTTCCCCATTGGTCCTCCCTTTTCTTTTTGTTACCCTCTTGGCATCATCAACTTCACAAACATTTTTATTTCACAAGCCTCTGTGTGCATTGTTCAGGCTCTTATAAATACATCCCCTTCCCTCTCACCATTTCCACACCACCTCTCTCCAAGAACAAAAGCACACTCCTGATCTTTCTCATCTCGTCCCTCTCA
>CM019824.1:23315026-23399910 GCA_009763385.1 Coix lacryma-jobi var. lacryma-jobi
TCTCCCAATGTGGCTCGATCTTCAAGTACCCCTCGCACACGGCGGCGTAGATGGCGGCGTGCGAGATCGAGTTGGGGGAGAAGTGCTGCAGCTCCACCTCGAAGTGGTGGGCCAGCCCCAGCATGAAGCGGCTCGGCGGGACACCGAGCCCCATGCGGTGGTAGCACGTGAAGCTCACCACATACCCCTCCGGCGGGTGCGGCTCCCGGTGGTCCGCCGACGGAAGAATCCACCACGCGGGACCCTCTTGCGGGTTGGGGCGGAGAAGCCCCCGCTCCACCAGCGTCTCCAGCTCTTGCTGCGTCGTCTTCGTCGAACTCCAGTCTTCGGCCGGCAGCACTTGGGCGGCCATGGCAGCGACGGCGCGGATCTGAACAGCGGACGGGCGACCGGGAAGATTCCCAATTGCTGGCTCGGGAAGAAGGCATGTGGAAGCTACAGCGGCGGTGAAGGCAAAGGCAAAGTAAAAGAAACCCTCACCCCTCTTTCGATATTTGTAAGAGAAAACCCCAACGGGCGAGGTCTCCCACGGCGGCGAAAAGGTAACCGCACGCATTTAATGTGTCCACCTAACCGCATCTCGAGCTGATCGACAGGTACGCGCGGCAACTCCGTACTCGCCCCGCTCCTCCGGGCCCACCACGGCCGCCGCTCCGACTTCTTGTCAGTCGCCCTAGCGCCACGATCTCCACTACCTCGCCTAAAAAGGCGCGCCCAACGGGCAGAAGGATTCCAAGCGACGGAGGCTTCTCCAAGAAGGTAAAAACGGGCCCGGCCTAAGCCTCGAAGCAGCGAAGGCTGGCCCTCGAAGAGGGTTCGACAGCCGCCTTCGAGCACCCGAGTCAGGGACACCAAGGGGCGCACTCGCAGCACCGCTCGAGGGCCAAGCCCTCGAGGCCCCTCACGTGTATCCAAGGCAGGGAGCACGACATGCAGTGAGATCCCCTCGGAGGGAGGCATCGAGCCACCAGGTCCTATCGAATGGACCCGGCACTCCTGTAGACCGAGCACCCATGCTTTATGAGATCGCCTCCGGGCTACAGTCGACCCCATCGAACGGGCCACGAGGTCTCACCTGGATTCCCCCATTACCAGCTCGCCGGGAACCTCGATACTCACCCGCTCGTGGTAGTACGAGACATCCCCCTCGCATCCGATCGAAAGGACTCGCGGGATGACAAGCCAGGGCAATCGGCGTGCCAGACAGCTCGAAGAGCCGGCCGGTTGGTTCAGCCTGGCACCCCTCGACGAAAGAGGGTCAAAAAAACTCGGGAGCTTGACACTCCCGAACCTAAAAAACGCAACCAACACTCACACACAAGAAAAAGCCCACGAGGGTGCCCTAACCACTCCCCCGTGGCTCCACCCGCGGGTGTCGCTCGCGCGGACCCACGGAATTAAAGCAACCAAAACCTCGAGAACCGGCTAGCTGACCCTCGAGATTCCAATCGGGAGCCTCTGCTCGAGTGCAAGCACTCAAACAAGGGCTCGGGGGCTACTGGGGGACCGCAAAAAGGGTACCCCCAATCAACGCAAAACAAATAGGTTAACCTAGACTACCTTCCAAAAAAAACAACCCTCGAGGCCTGCAACGCTGGCCAACCGCTAGGGAGCTTGGCCCGCTAAAGCCTTACCGACCGCATCTGGTAGCCTAGCCCTCGAGCCCCGGCGCGTAGGCCTCGAACCCGCTACAGATGTGCACTGCTCCTCGGGACCCGCGCGGGGGACCTCGAGCCTCTCCAGCACGATAGCCTATCTCTCGAGGCTCATCACCCCAGGCCTTGAGCTGGAGCCCAACCTCCGCTCACCCGAGCCCTCCGCGCCAGACCTCGGGCGAGCGCTCCACTACCCTTCGAAGCCCCCCACGAAGAGGAAGCTTCCTGCTCCCCAGCTCTGACGACTGTACCAACCCCATGCAGCGCATTTAATGCGTCCACCTACTCGGTCACGTCCTCAGCAACCCGATGTGTACCACAGTAACCAGGGCAGAGTCAAATCTCGTTTTCACCGCAAGCATGGGCAAAAAGGCACCAGTACAGCACTGTTCGGCCATACCCTGCACTGTTGCACGTCCAAGCCACGTCTCGAGGCCCGGATACCTGCTGCTCAATCGGGTTTCCCGGGACTTGCCCATACCTGCGGGGACTCGAGCCCCCCGTAGGCGCCACCTCGAGGCCGGCTCTGAGCCCCTCGAGCCCTGGCTACCTTCAGGCTATTGGAGGACAGGAACCCCGAGAACTCGGAGGGACCCAGCCACGTCATGTGCGAGCCGGAATGGGAGCTGCACGACCTCCACGTCGCCACGCCTCCACGTCTGCGCCCGGGATGGAGGCCACGCATCAAGGACGCTTCAAAAACAACCCCCACGTTGGCTACAGTGACTTCGACAAGACAGAGTTCCTACCCTTCGCCATATCAAGCGCTGTACATGTCGATCCTGTGTAAACTCTGGCCTCCTCTTGTTCTATAAAAGGGGACGTCAGGGCCCTCCGCGCGAGAGGAAGATACAACGCGCGAGTCTACGGTTACACAGATACGGCTAGACACACACATACGAGTCCGGACTCCGGTCCACGCTCATTGAGCTTGTATTGCCCCTGTACAAGCACTTAGGTGCAAGTAATACAAGAACTTCCTCCCCCCGCTGGACGTAGGGCCTTCTTTGCCCGAACCAGGATAAATTCTTGTGTCATCTTGCATCACCATCCAGAAAGAGAGCACGCGATCATATTACTAGTTAGTGTCATACCCCCGGGTAGAAACACCGACACTTTTAGAGCAACCACAATGTATATGGACTGGTTAGTACATATGGACATCTTGTTTGTCAGTAGACTATAGTTATGGTTGTTATCACAATGTATATGGACTAGGTAGTCTATTGTGTGAGAGAGAAGAATTATTTGTTTATTCCTTATGGATAGTCCATAGTACTATGAATACCATTAGCAATGAACTACTCTATGGACTACCTCTATAGTGTTTTAGCTAGCTGATAGCCAATATTTTAATCACTACTCTCTCCGTTCCAAAATAAGTGTCATTAGAAATCCGTGTTTCCCTCACAGACACGCTTTCCGGACGACACTTATTCTGGAACGGAGGGAGTATGTACTATTTTTCTGTAATATTGTGGTTGCTCTTAGGACATGGTCAATAATAGAGCCAAGGATTTGGCTATAAGCCAAACTATAAGAGCCAAGCTATACAATAGTTAGTCTTTTATTTGGTTATAAACCATTCTCTTCCTTATTCCTCCTCACATACTCCCTCGGTCACTTTTTAATTGTCGTCAGGAAAGCGTGTCACTGAGGGAAACACGGATTTCCAGAGACAGTTATTTAGGGACGAAGGGAGTACATCAATATTGAGACCCACTACTACCTATGCTTCCGTACTCAGCTTGATGCTTACATGTGAGCTCTTCTCTCTCCTCTTTTCTCTTCTTCACATTAGTATTACTACTTGGTTATAAGCCAATTATTATACCTGCTGTTATGCGCTCTACTCGCTCCCCGTTTCTCCACCGGGAAGAGCAAGAGCATTTGCGGAGTGGGGCAGGCAGCAGCAGGCGATGCCGCCGAGGCCGTGCTCGCGTGATCCCGGCGTCCTACTCGGGCTCGCCGGTCGCCATCGCGCCATGATTGCGCCTCGGAAAAGAGGCGGAGGTGTACTGTACCCGAAAGGGACGTCACTCGAGGCGGGCGGGCGGGCGGTGCGGACGCCACTCGCCACTGCGCCACCCCAGCAGCTCCCCCCGTCCCGTCAGCCCGTCGTCTCACTTCGGCGCCGCCTCGGCGGTGGTGGTGCCCTGGCAAAAAGGCGGACGGATCCTTGTGCCCCCCGCGCTGAACTCGAACACAACCCAGCAGCCCTGGCTCAGTGGGCGCGAAACATTCTCGGTTCTCTCAAGTCTCGGTGGATTGGAGCTTAGATTTTGGTAGCCACACTCTGTCACACCTAACCTTAATCAAGTTTGGCCAACATTGGTAAATTGGTAAATGTGTTTGTGTTGTGACTAACCTAGGTAAGATTTCTGGACTCCACATGACATAGGGAAGAAATAGTGTTGCAAAATTCCCTTAGACAAGAAAAATATGACCACACTTGGTTTGCCACACTTTACTTAAAGTTAGATGTGGCAGGTTGTAGCCTAAAAAAAACCATTTCATCGAGTCATACTACCATTTTAATTTCAACTAGATATAACATTTTAATACTGCTACAATTAAAAAAGCTAATAAACAGTATTTAAATTCGTCATAAAATAAATATTTAGTACTCATCATTTAGGCCTTGTTCAGTTCGCGAAAAATATTGCGAAATGTTACTGTAGCACTTTCGTTGTTATTTGATAAACTTTGTCCAAACATGACCTAATTAGACTCAAAAGATTCGTCTCGACATGAGCAGACCAAAAGTACAATTAGTTATTTCTTTTACCTATATTTAATGCTTTATGCATGCGTCTAAAACGGGTACTGCGCAAAATATTTGCGGAGATTTTGAAATCTGAACGTGGCCTTATTAGGCGATACAGCTATTAAGAACGGATAATCACATGGACATATTTGGCCGCAATTGTGTGTAGCGTTTGCACTTGAACTTGTGTGTGTAGCGTTTGCACTTGCACGGCTAGTAATGCACTCATCTCATATTGATATAGATATTCTTTTATACTATGGTAGTAGATGGAAGTTGGAACCGAGGTAAATGGCTATCCTCGTGTCGACGTCAGTTTCACTTTACATCATTACATTGCACATCCCGTTCCTTTTATTTTGTTTTTCTTGTCCCATCTTCCTCGAAAATACAATAACAATATATACACAGGCTAGTACAAGAAAACCTCAAAAAAAAACACAAGAGAAAGAAAAATAAATTCGTACTGCTTGTACGCTTCCTCCGTCCCACGTGGCGCGAAAGACTTTTCAGCCCCTCTCCCATCACTGCTCGCTCACAGACTAGTGGTCCCACGTGGTTCGTACAATTTGGACGCATACAACCCACACACACCACACTCACACCACCACACGCACACACACGTGTGCGCGCCCGTATACACGCAAACAGAGATTGGCAAGCTCGCCGTCTTCAGGTCACCTCCAGTGCGCGGAAAACACACAGTAGCATCGAATGCGCACGCGTACGTGTACCTGCAAAATCTGGAAAAAATCCAGATAAAAGGTGCCGACACCAGAACCTGGTGGGTAACGTCTCACCGGACTCTTCTACCCCCACCGGACTCCAGGCCCTTTCGCGACACTGTGCAACCTGCGCGGCTGCGCTTGCGCTTCCGCATCTGTTTTTTTTTTCTCGGGAAAATCCATCTGGGTCTTCCAGCACCAGGCCAATCGTTCCTGCCGGCGAGACGCTGGAGCCGTCACGATCCACTGGCATGTGGGCCAGCCCGGCGCTTCGCCGGCGACGTGACGCGACCCGTGTGGGTGCGCCGACTGGACCGAACCGTCGGGCCCTCCCTCGGTCCGGCGATGCAGACGTTCTACCCGAAGGCGCCAAGGCGTGGTCAGGCGGCGCCTTGCCTCATGCGTAGAGGACCTGCGCGTTGCAGGGCGCGAGCCCGGCGAACTCGGCGGGGCCCTTGACCACCTCCCACTCCACCGCTTCCTCCTCGACGCCGTGGACGCCGGGTGCCGCGGCGGCGGCGGCGGAGACAGTGCCCACGGCGACGTCCAGCCCGGCGCCGCGACGTAGATCCTCCGCCCTCCCGCCGGCGACCTCCCCGACCTCGCCGGCGACGACGTGCGGCCGGCGCACCTCGGGGGGCACCCCGGTGCCGGCCACCATCCGCCACTCGTCGCGGGCCTCGTCGTACCGCTTCAGCCGCCACTCCCCGTACTCCGCCACGATGTACATCCGCCCCCCGGCCACGGCGCAGGAGCCCGTCCACCCTTCCCGCATCCCGCGCGCCATCTCGCGCCACGAGTCCGCGGCGGCGTCGTACACGGCGCCGCGCGGCGCGCGCTCGAACGGCCACGCCCACCCCTCCGTCACGTACAGCTTCCCGCCGGCCGCCGCCGCGTCGTACCGCGCCACGGCGGCGCCACGGCGCGGCGCGGCGGGGGACCACCGCCGGGCCTCCGGGTCGAACACCTCCGCCTCGCCGTCCTCCCCGGCCACCACCACGCGCCCTCCCACCTCCCCGGCCGCCATGTACCCGCGCGGCGTCCGCATCGGCGCCGCCGCCTCCCACCCGTTCCGCGCGGCGCTGTACACCGCCACGCCCGCCACCGCCTTGTCGCCGCCGCCCTCCTCGACGCCCCCGACCACGTAGATCTCGCCGCGGCGCGGGAGCCCCACCACCGCGAACGACCCGGCCGCGGCGCCGCCGGGCACCGGCGGGAGCAGCAGCACCTCCTCGAGAACGGGTCGAGCGCCTGGCACTGGAGGCGCCGCGACACGGGGTCAAACGCGAAGGCGAAGAGGAAGGACAGCGACCCCGTGGCCCCGGCGGCCCCCGCCGCGGGGGCGAACAGCTGCGGCTTGGCCGGGCGTCGGTGAGGAAGCGGTTCCAGGTGGAGGAGACGGTGCGGAAGAGGCGGTGGTAGAGGAAGGGCAGGTGGAGGAGGCACTTCTCGGCCACCTCCTCCGGCAGGCCCGGGATGAGCTCCATGACCTCCTCCCCCTCCCCGTCGCCGGCGTCCAGCACCTGCTGCTTGCTCATGGACGAGAAGCTCATGGTGGCGGGGCCGAGTGGCGCGATTTTTCGGTAGAATTTGATGCGATTCGCTTCACCCCCCACTGTGGGTCTGGGGGAGCTCTCTGTGTGTTCGGCTCGGTGATGGATGGGGAGTGGAATGGAAGACGGGTGGGCGGGAATTTATAGAGGTGAGTGGGTACTCTGAGCCGGTGCGTGGCCGAGTCGTGCGGCTTTGCTCAGCTGGGGCCTAGCGCGAGCAGTCGCGGGTCGACCGCAGCAAGGCAGAGGCAGCGGCGGCGGCGGCGCAACAATCCCCGGCTCCGGCGCTCCGCACTCCGCAGCTCCCACCGTCCGCCTGTGCCGCCTCCGGTTCCCGATGCCCGGCGGGCGGCCTTCCGCTTCCCCTTTCGCTCCGGCGCTCTCTAGATTCTATGCCATCTGCTGCCGTAGGCCCGTAGTGGAGGTGTACTCTGCAACACGCACGCGCCTCTTTTCCTTTCCTTTTCCTTGCGCCTTACAGCATTTCCAAGAGTTTTTCTAAAATCTACCTCTAAATCATCAGTTAGAGAGTCTTTTGAGTAAAAATCGTTTTCTATATCTTTATAATCTCCAACAGCTTTTCTATATCTTGTGCGCAGTCTAGAGAGCTATTCTCGCTATCCATCTTTGGCTATCGAGAAATACGGAATAAAGAATATCTATATTCAGATATCCAATTGAAGAGACTGTTTCAGGATGTTTTTTCATCAAAATCTCTATTCCTATAACTTAGAAAAGATATAAAGAGTCTCTTGGAGATGCTCTATATTCTGTATTTGATTACTGGTTCACGCCCATACGGAGTATATTGTTTCTGACTATTGATTGTTTGATTTCTAGTTCACCACATATATATTGTCTGATTATTGATTCATCTGTTGATTTTGTGGTAAGCAGTTGTTTAAGATTTCTTTATTGAAGGCTATTTTGTCTTGTTTATTTAAATTTATCGGTCCGATTTTTACCGTCCGTGGTACAATATTTTTCTTTCACAATAGAACAACATTATCTGGAAAAAAAAAACACCAGCCCCTTTGTCGTAAATGGCGATCCCCATGTTCTTATCTTTCTGGCAAACTTTTGTAGCTAAATTCGCGCTACCTCTATGTACTGAGCCCACTGCAGAGTTTCAAATGATCTGGCGTGTGATTGGAAGACGTGGGACAATTTTTTAGCTATTTGATTGAGCTTCAACTGTCTACATGTAACACTACGGTAATTTAATGAAAAATGGCCTAGTGCATCAGTGGTACTGCATAGGGTGAGTCGGATATAAAACTATTAATAAGAAGTTGCAAGAACCTTTATGTTTTTCTAGGAAAAATTTATCCGATCAAAATTGCTATTGGGACTTGGTGGCAAGTATTTGAAATGGAGGATAATAAGATATGTTTGGATCTCATACTCATGATGCGATTCTGGATTCTAGATACTGAATGTACAAAATATTGATTTTGGATGGAAAAAAAGAGAAGCGCATGGATCATATTCTTATAGTCATTATTACCTTTCTATAGTAAAAAAAATTTAGATAATAGGTTTAATACATAGTTGGATTTTAGAATCTCATTATAGAGTTCAGCCGTTTGGAGCATGCTCTCAATTTTCTTGTATATAAGATCCAGTAGAACCTAACTACCCATCCTTGTCTAATCCAGAACCTAACTCATCAATATCATGATCAACGCGAACAATACCTAAAATCAAGACGACGATAACCGACCGAAGGACCGAAGAAATGTGCACCAAGCAAATGTGCACGGAAGAAATGCGCAAGGAAATGTGCACATAATTCGTGATAAGAGTAGTGCAGAAATGTGCACCAAGCAAAAATAGTACTACTCCGTGTATATTTTCTTATTGTGAAAATGGACGGATTTTTATTAAATTTCTGCGTTCTAAACGAGCTCTAAGGACCCGTTTGTAACGCAGGGATTTCACAGGAATCAGCTCAATTTTACCAAAAAAAAACACAGGAACAAGAAAAAAAATCTCCGCGTTCCAAACGGGGCCTAAACCAGCCTCGGAAAACCGGGTTCTCATATATATATATATATATATGTAGCTACTCTACTAATGTGGGACTCTGAATCGTTGCACATGACATCCGGCGCGGCGTCGTATGTTTTTGCGGCAAGGATTCCATACCGATGGTGTTAGCTGAACACGCCACGGGGAGGGCTGCCGGGCCGGTTTTCGGAACGAGTTGCCGTCAAGCGAGGTCCATACACGTACTACGGGTCCATGCTGGATTGGATCGTAGTGGCTGCTGTGCTGTGGCTCTGGCCGACTGGTGGCCGGCTCCGGTGATTCTTCGAGCTTGTTTGGCCGTATACGCTGACGAGTTTTCCGCGACCCGGGCGGGGCACGGGGCACGGACCCGAGGACGCGCCTGCGCTGTCCGCGTGCGCGATCACGACGACGGACGGACGGACGGCAACTTGGCCAGGACCAGGAGGAGGAGGAGGAGGGCCGCTTGTGGGCCCGACGAGAGGTGCATGCACCCGTATGGCCGCGATGGACAGCAGCCCAGTGGGCCTGGTGGGCGCGGACGGGCGTGTCTGCAAAGGAAAGGAAACCCACGGGGAGGGATTGCGGCGTCTGTGGGGCCCATTTGTCCTGCCCGAAAATTTTCCAATTTTCTTCTCTCTCATCACCCGTATGCTTTTTGGAAGCTTATACTACGAGTACGCATTTCATTCCATCTTTTTTATTTTTTTATTATATTAATTAATTATAAGTGCAGCCGTACCGTACCCACCACTGCGCTCTGTCTCCATGGATTTCTTTTCTTCGTTTTGGATAAAGAGAGGGCGTGCGCCGTCGGTGCGTGAGAGTTTGGAGTCTGGACGCGCCGGCCGGCCGGCCGAGGCACCGACCTCTCCGGTACCGATGTGCTCTCGGCGAGGCTTCCCGCTTCCCACGGCGTGAACACGAGCCTAGAGACTTGTGCTATGGTGCTCGTTTGTTCAGATAGCTTTGCCGGCTGTCGGTGTGGATCCTAATACTCCCTTCAATCCAACAAAACATGTAACTATGGATTTCATGTCACCAAAAGTAGTTTACCTTTAACTAAATTTTTAATAAATATTATTCACATTTACGACTCCAAATTAATTTATTAAAAAAATACATTTTGTAATAAATCTAATAGTATTTATTTGATATCATAAATCTATAATTAATCAAACTAGAGATACTAAACCATGATACTATACTAGAATTACATGTTTTTATGGACGGAGGGAGTACAACCCACTCTCTTTTCCTCCGACACAACCGCCACCCGATAGTCGTGAAACATAAATCAGCACTAATTTTTAGAGTTACTTGTAACGTAACTATACTGTGGATTTTTTAAACTGCCTTCCACCGATATTATTCTCGATGGCGGGTAGAAGCATATACAAAGAAATCATGTATATATATTAATATATACGTGTACATAATCTGCTCACGCAAGATGTGGCACGACGAATCGACAACCTATATTGTGTTTGCTATGTGTTGGAAGATCACTCGATTGCAAGATTAGATTTGCATGCATGAATAGCATGAAACATATACCATAACGCTAGCTTTTCATTTCAAATTGTAATTGTAAGTCAGGTTTAGTTTTCCTAGGTATATATAAAACCGTCCACTATATATGTATCTGGATACATATTATTTAGATATATAATGAAAGTTAGATATCTAAAAAAACAGAATAACTTATAGCTTAAAACAAAAAGAAGTACTTCTTCTATTAGGGTAAAAGAGACGTTTTAGGTCTAGATGAATTACCGAGGATGTAAAATGACCCTGCATGTGTCTATATCTACGATAATTATCCGTACACATAGGACATCAATGCTCCTACTGTCTGTCATCCAAGAACCGTCGTGAAGCTTTGGGGTGTGAAACCAACGACTCTTAGCCATTTTAAGAGCACTCACAATGCAGACTCTATCATAGAGTCTAAATCTATTTATTGCACTCCTATTTATTGTATTTTGCTGATGTGGCGGTGTAGTTATTGAAGAAAGAGGGAGAAAAACTAGGCTCCATGTCTTATTTAGACTCAAGTCTATGATATCTTCGAGGTAATAAATAGACTTAGATTCTTTGTAGAGTCTGTGCCCTAAATCCGTATGGCACGATATACACTTTCAATTCATGGCTATCTATGGGCGTGCATTACATGGAGCTTAATCATTATAGTTGAGGCGATGACGTGTCTAGCCAGCTATTGGGGCCAGGGTAGCGGGTAGCCTAGTGACTCTCTTTATCGGACAAAGATCCAAGGTTAGAACAACAATATTTTATGGGACGATGGTGTACTAGATACCATAATCTGTTGCAATTAGCGCCAGTCTATTATAACCTAGTCGGAGATAGAAATTGTTTTGCTCTAATCATAATTTATTTTTTCTGACATTTGTATTATGATTTGAATGGTTAATATATTATATAACTTTTTAAGAAAGAGAGGTAATTTATGGTTTTAAGGTTTAAGAGGAAAGAGAGCACTAGAACAGCTGATGTTGCCCCCATAAAACCATGGTCGTAGAGCTTGTTCCGATAGTAGCCAGAAGCACCATCGATAAGAAAGAGGGCCAATGTCTATATTATTCTAATTATGATGACAAAATTGGTATAAACGATAGACATAGACTTGAGTAGGGATGAAAACGGTCGGAAACGGTTGAAAAACTTCTCAACTATTTTTTACTTTTACATTTGAATACGAAAACGAAAACGAAAGCAGTAAAGCCGGACACGAAAACGAATACGAACTTGCGGAATACCCACAATTTCGAAAACGGACCAATTCGAGCGGAATTATACCGAACACGGATGGTATACGAAAAATCAATACGGAATACCGACCCACAATGCATAACAATTAACAAGTGCCATTGTGGCAGATTTGGATCACAAGAAAGAACACTTATCAATTTAATTTCTTTCATAAGAGAGAAAAAAGAAAAAAAAGAAAAAATTGAGATGCCATCATAACTAGACTAGAAAGGATAGCAACAAGGTCTAGTCCATTTAGTTCTCTCTCTTGGTCAGCCCAGTCACATACAACGCAACAATAGCACCGCGTAAAGCCAGATACAGCCGTGCAACACCGTGCGAGTGATTAGTTCCACCTCAACGACTGAGGGAGGCGCGACGGGGTGAGCTACCTATATAATACGGTCCATGGACATCAGTACTCTACACATACCTTTGCCTATTTGTCTGGACAGTAATGACCGACAACCAAATTTGGTTTAAAATGAATTTTGAATTAAGGATATTTCGGATTAAAAGTAGAAAAGTAGAAAACGGTCGAACTCGGTCGAAAAACTCCTCAACCGTTTTCTACTTCTACATTTGAACTACGAAAACGGAAGCGAAAACGGTAAACTCGAACAAGAAAATACGAATTCGATCGGATTAAATATAGAAAACGATGCGGTTCGGTTCGGGATATTTCCGTTCCGTTTTCATCCGTAGACTTGAGCATTTTAGGCTCATCCATGAAAAACTCTGGATACGACTCAAATATTTTTTTTTCCTGTTGAGTCCAACCTGATATATTGATTTTAATTGTTTTCACACTAAAAAAACAGCATACATGCTCCACACAAAAGAAAAGACTCAACGTACGTGGCTCATCCGATCCATGAAAAAAACTCTGGATACAACTCAATTCATATTTTTGAACCGAAATGAATCAATCTCTTCTTGGGTCAGGCAAAATGGAGAGGTGTAGATAAACATCATGTATATATGTTCAAGTACGTGCTTATTGAATGATTGGAATAACTAATTGCGCACCAGTAACCACCAAGTGTTATCGTAGCTTACAAGCTCCAAACATTTGTGTCTCTGTTCGCTTTTTTTTTTAAAAAAAAAAGAGGACTAAGCCCCAACTTTTAAGAAAGCAGTAACCGATACATACTGGGAATGCCAGTTCACAATGAAGAGCTTACAAGAAAAAAACGAGAGATTAAAGAACCACTAAATCTCATAAACGTCCGTAGACATCGTGGTAGTCGGTGTGAAGTTCTTCATCCAGCCCATGATCGCCTCCTTCATTTGTCCGATGCGTGAACGGTCAACGTCCTTCAGTAACAGGCAGCACTTCTGCATGAACGATAAAGCAACATAGATGATGTCAACAGGATTATTGGGGAACTTGTGCTCAATGGACATCTTGTTCCTATTATTCCAGATAGCCCAAGCAAATCCTGCAAAGACAAACAATGTTAACTTGATAGGAAGAGGGCCCTTGCCCTGCATCCAAGACTCAGAGAAATGTTTGATCGAATCTAGGTAACTCCGCCAGTCAAAGATCTCCTTAAAGATACTAATAAGTTCGCTTGAACTTATCAGTTGGTTTATCGGTCCTATTTCAGTTTATTCTCTGCTAGTGTGATCGATTATATAAGCAATTTAGAGAACCCAATACATGAAACCCCTGGTCCGATTCCAAAAGAAACTGAAATTAAACCTCTTGTAAAAAACCCACTGAACTGTGAAATGCACGGGCAGTCAGTCAAGAGAGAGAGATGGAAGATGAGATACGAGGAGGAGCAGTGATTGGAGCCCCAACAGTTTCCTCACCTAATTTAATTTATCCGAACAATTTTTTTATCTTTATGACACCATGGTATGGACATACGATCCATAAATCAACTTGGACGCAATTATTTGGTGCTGATAAATTTCCACCATTCTGGCATGGGACCTGAGAGGGACGCGACGATGACGGTCAATGCAATTAGTTGGTTGCTGCTGCTGTAAGTCCTGTAAGAGATAGCTACAGGCACGTTTACTCCGTCTTCATCGATCATCATCATCAGACAATTGGATCGACTGTAGTAGCTAGCTCAACAGTCGGAGATAGATCCCTTCACCAAAACACACCCTATATAGTATTTTTTTTTAAAAAAAAAATATCTGTCGACACCAACAGATGGAGGCAGATGCATCCACGGAGCACAAATCCTGGTCAAAACAGGAAATGCGGACGCGAGGATCGTGTGCGGACGAGTAGATTCGGCGCTCCACTTGGAATGGAGAAAAAAAAGAGAGAGAGCACGGCAACGGCCGAAGACGACGCGAGGCAGGCTGCAGGCAACCACCAGTGGTCGCCGTCGCAGGCTCGCAGCTGCCAAGATACGCGCGATTGGCGGGCAAGGAGACGCAGGCAGGCGGGGCCGTGCGATCGCCGGGAATCGATGGGGGAGGAGCGGTGAAAACTGACAACGACGGCAGGCCTGGCACCAGCAGCCACAAGCAAGGCCGGACTGCCGGAGAGGCCGGCGGGCGCGCGCTTTGCATGCGTTGCGTGGGAGAGGAGGGAGTAGGTCGTGCGTCGGCGTCTCGACACGGACGGCCCGCCCGGTGAAAAACCGCGCCGCCGCCGCCGTCGTTCGTCTGTGCGTGTGTCGTGGGCATGCGTATTTGCGGGGTGGAGATGGCGACGTGGTGCGCGTGGCTTGTAGCCTAGTAATGGGAACAGATAAGGATGATTCGAAGCCCGCGCGCGCACAGGACAATGCCTCTCCCCCACCCGAGAGTCGTCGTCATGTGTGCGGTTGCATAGTCACTGTTCACTGTGTGGTTTGGTTGGCCGTACCAGCGCGCGCCACTGTGGTAGGGTAGTACTGACTGTACGGTACGTGCCAATCTTCGTCGCGGTGACCGACCAGCGGAAAGCTTTTTAGGCGAGACGCGATCGCGGCCCGCCCATCGCAGGCCAGGAGGGCCGAACCACATGGTGTGGTGTCGCTGGCACGCGCGGTGGCGACACCGGCGCAGCCGCAGCCGCAGGCGCGCGACACCCATGCGTGATGCGTATGTCCTGTGGTGAAAGCGCGCGGGGGGAGCGAGCCGCGGCGGTAGGGCAGAGCACTCGGCCTAACCTTGTCCTTGCGTGCATTCTTTTCTTCCCTTCTCCGATCCCTCCTCCTCATTTTCCGCACGCACGCACGCCACAAGTGAGGTGTCGGAGCCCCCGGGACGTACGCCGACGCCGGGCCGGGACAGTTGTGAACGAACGATCGATCGATCGTCGTCGCGGCCAGCCTGACGCGGCGGCGGAGGGACCAGGACGCCTGCCCCCACTCCGCCCTGCCGTCGAGCCGCTGGGCAGCTGGAGGAGCTGTGCGGCGCGGACTGCGGGTGCCGATCGAGGAGCAGGAACGGAACAGCGCGGCATGGCGCTCGGTCGGTGCCGCGTCGCCGCGATCGCGACGAGACCCGGCCGTGGCCGTACGGAACGGGACAGGACAGCGCAGGCCTACTGCACCGTTCCTGCCGTGCGCGTCTCTGTCCCTCCTCCGCGGTGCATGGCACGACCACGGGAGGCTCTCTCGCTCTCGCTCCGTGGCCTCCATGACGATCTGCAGTGCCGCACCAGTTCCGTCGGGCCCGGCTGTCATGTCGTCTTTAGCCGTTCGAACACCGGAGAGTCAGGCGATGTTCAGATCGCGAAATGTCCCTAAATATTTTACACTGTAACAGTCACATCGAATCTTTAAACGCATGTATGAAACATTAAATGTAGGTAAAAAATAACTAATTGTACTTTTAGTTTGTTCATATCGAGACGAATCTTTTGAGCCCTAGTTAGATCATGTTTGGATAAAGTTTGTTAAATAACAACGAAAGTGCTATATTAACTTTTCACCGAATATTTCGTGTTTGGATAAAGTTTGTTAAATAACAACGAAAGTGCTATATTAACTTTTCACCGAATATTTCGCAAATTGAACAAGGTCTCACAAAACCGTCTTTCGTTTTCAAGTCAAATCCAATCACTGTAGTGCGCCTTGGCAAAGAGGATTCTCACCGGTCCACAGTATATATAGTAGGTGTGCATGCGCTCCCGTTTCATATTAGCATACGTACAAGATTTTAAAATTTTATAGTTATTAATTAGTACTAGAAAATATATAATATTCATGTTACATGGTCACCAGTGAAAGTGTCTCCTCAAATGCTAAAAAAGAGAGATGATTTAATTTTAAGGGGTGTAGTTTGTCTGTGAACTTTTCTCTTCTATATACAACGATATAGCATATTGGTAGCTCTAATCATATTGACAACAAAGTCAAACTCAATCTAAGTATTTAGCCTAAGAGAGTATGGAAAGTATATTAATTCATATAGTGTCATGATAATGGTGATTCTAATTATACATACAATATAAAAGTTATTATATGATTATATAATAAAGTTACATAATAAAATCATAAAAATGAAAGTTTAAAGTGAAAGTTAATCATTCAAAGTTATAAGCATAGATATTTAAATTTTTATATTTAAAATGATAACATATAGATAATGGATATATAGAAATAAATATTCAATATGATATATATTGATATCATATAGCAAATTAATATACATTATATCTATATATTAAATAGCTACCTCATTTGGAATTATGAAAACTAGTCAAGTTAACATCTAGATACAAATTCAAATTAATCGCTCCTGCCATTATAAAATGTTTATGGTGCAAGATAATCTTTAGATATAAACTGCTCATCTTGTTATTATAAAAAATAACCTTAAATAAATTCTATCTGCTTATCTAGGTACCATGAGTCATTATAAAGATTACCATAAATTTGCATATAAGTTGTTTGTTTCAGGAATAATTGAAAGATAACTAAAGTTACCCCAAATCATCTAAAATACTTAACTTTGTCACAAAAAAGATCCCAAATGTAATCTTCTGCATGTTTCTAAATTACCCACTTCTACTCTTGCAAATATAGGAGAAAAAAATACTAATTCAAAGTATCATAGATGATTTGTGTAACGATACATATACACATATACGTAGAAAAGCAATGAGCAATCAATTTCAGCATTTTAAAACATAACTCAAGCTAAGATTTCAACTAGGAGGAGCACACAAAGGAGGAAAATGATGACCGATGATGAAAAGTTATATAAAACTAATTAGTATCATGATAAACATTAACGCATCTATATGAGTGTTGTATTATTGACAAACGGGAAAAATTACAAGAATTTTTTACTCATGCTACAAATTTACCTAAGGACGTCTAAAGAACTCATTATACTTTTATTTCTTAAAATTAGTCGAAATTACTAGCCCACGTAGGAGTATGTGTTCATGGACTGGTGTTTACCATTTTTTTGTAGGCTGTCAGTTTACATACCCCACCCCCTCAACCTAATTTGTTTTCTTACCGTGACATCGTGCACCATATATATGAACCATATCATAGTTAGCATACAATGGTTTTCTGGAGCTAGATATTCCCTGTACCAAAATAGGAGTACCTTTAGGTACGTTTGAATCCGGCAAAGGTAAAATTTAGTCCTATCACATAAATTTTTTATGCTCTCATTAAAAATATTAATATAAACTAATGACAAAACTAATTAAATAACCCCTAGGCTAATTTATAAGAGGATGAATGTACAAAGCATAACTAAACCTTTTTACTGTAGTATCATATGAGCGGGCTAATTGGACTTTTTAGATTCGTCTCGTGAATTCATCGTAGACTCGTTTAATTAGTTTTATAATTAACTCATGTAGCCCTTTTAATCGTTAAAACATCCTAGATGTGCGATAGGACTAGACAATCCAAACACGACGGCTCGCGTCTAATCACCTTTCCTGGGTGGAGCTACCAGGATCAGGATTCAGCAGCAACTTTGGGCTGCATAGTCGTCAGGAATGGCAACTCCATTGACAGGATGGCGTCGTCTCATCAAAAACGAAAAAAAGCTGACGGGATAGCCAAGACGGGACTGATAATCTGATCCTGATGTGGAATAAAGTTGGTCAGGATCAGTATTGCTTGGACGATGGTGGTGCAGGCTTGGAATCGCATTCCATGACGCCGCTATCAGAGAGCTCTTTGCTTTGTTGATTCCTCCTGAGCTCTCGGGCATTCCTTTTTTTTTTCTTTTTAAAAAAGGGCTTTTGATTTTTACTCCATCAACCAAGAAGTCAGCCGCGTGTTAAATCACGATGATGATGGAAGTGGCATCCTGTGTTGCTGCATGCAATCAGCTTTTATTAGGTTGGATCCCAGCAGATTTTGAGAATCCGGATAAAAAAAAGAATCACTACAACAGCTAAATAAAGCGGCGTACGTCTTGGAATGATGAGAATATGTAAGCCGAAAAATGTTTCGGAGAAAAAAAAAATGAACATTCCAAAATCCAAATTGTTGTTCGTGGATCTTGTGGAAAGCAACGAGAGAAGACAAAAAGAATGTGAGAAAATGAAGGGAACTCTTTGGCGCAGATCTAGATATGCTTGTGCTGTGTTTGTGTAGTGGCTGTCAATCTACATACTCCGTGCTAGTAGTAGGCGGTGAAAGGGCCGCTTTGAAGAAAACCCTTTTCGTCGTTGGCACGAGACACTTTTGCTTTGCTCGACGAGATCGATCGGCAAGACAGACAAGACCGCGAGTAGACACAGTGACCTACTCCCTCCGTTCTTTTTTTAATTATCATCCGGAAAGCGTGTCCGTGAGTAAAACACGGATTTTTAGGGACAGTTATTTTCAGAGTTGTCCTAAGTCGAACTTTTTAAACTTTGACCAAATTTGTAGAAAAAACTATCAAGATTGATAGTGCCAAATTCACATCATTAGATATGTCATAGAATATATTTTCATTATATGTCCATTTTATATCATAGATGTTATTACTCTTTTTCTATAAAGTTAGTTAAAATGAAAAAAATTTGACCGGCACGGATTCTAGGAATCGATTATTTCGTGGACAGAGGGAGTACTACAGTAAGATACCATCATTGTTTCACATCTCGCTGAATTCCCCTCCCTCGTGTGGTGGCTAGCTAGGCTTTGCAGTTGCGCGCGTCCACTCCCGAATTGGAATGGTATATTCCTTCCTTTCCTCCCCCATTGTCAAGCTCCTGACCCGCCACTAGCGCTAGGAACAGCAAGTCTTCTCCATCGATCACCAGAAGTTGGTTCGTGTCGAGCACTCGAGCGAGGGTTCGCTCCACGGCCCCATGAATTCCATCCTCTCTCGCTCGGGGCGGGATGTCAAATGGGAAACCGATCTTCAAAGTGACCGGCCGTCAGATCGATCATCATCGATGCAGTACGGTGCCGATTTCCATACCTGACACGACGCCCCGGTCGGTCGAACGGCGAATGATCCTGCTGCGCACTACAGTAGTACTACTCGGCGGCCCCCTGCATGCCTCTCTGTCGTCAGAGCTCGCTCGCGCTCCGCACAAAATCTGCAGCATGTGCGACGTGTAGAGGCCCTTTCCGCGGACCCGGTGGCAGCTGCAGTTGCAGTCGCAGCACGATGTGGTGGAATCGTAGATCTTGTCTACTGCTGCACAGATCCATCAGATCATCAATCTGGGTCTTGTTTAGATGGAGACTTTGTCTAAATATAGACTACGTAGACTTAAAAGATTCGTCTCGACATGCTAAAAGTATAATTAGTTATTTATTTTACCAATATTTAATACTCCATGTATGTGTCCAAACATTGATGTGATGGAGAGAGAGTGAAAAAAAGTTGATAGTTTGTGGGTATTTGAACAAAGCCCTGCTATTCTCAGGATTGAAATTCGTGGCACCGTGATTCCGTTCTTATCAGATCACCGATCGGAAGCCCGAACGAGTCGTTGACGTGACTTCAGTTGGGACACACACTGGTACTACTACTACACCAGGCACTCGACAGCATGATAACTAGCTGGGCGTACGATTGTTGACTTTAAACAGACACAACTCTAGAATAATTTTCCGTTTGAATAGGAGGCTCACTCATCATCTCGCGACTGGAATAAGCAAAACACCACGTCAAACTCTCGCAACATCTCCAAAACGACCTCCCAAGATCACGTAATAATAAACCACACACTCATTCTTAAAGTTTAGAGTAAAATTAGTAGTACGTGCTATGTATATGCTCCGAATATTCTTTTGCCCCAATTGATGTTTGATAATTGTCCAGGTCATCTTCGGCCGTTGGCATATACTACTTCATGCTCATATCAGTTGTCGTTTAAGTTAGTTGTCGTTTAGGACAACGACATGGTCTTCAAAATATAACTTTGACCTTTTATTTTTATAAAAATATTTATAGAAAAGTGGTATATCTATACTTTTATGAAAGTATTTTTCAAGACAAATCTATCGTATACTTCTCATATTTGCAGACTTAGAAACTAAATAGTTATTGATGATTTATATTCTCAATGTTTGACCGAAATCATGTTTAAAACCACAACTAATATGAGTATTGAGGGAGTATACACTTTCATTGAACGAGTTGGCATATATACGTACACTACATAAAAATCCATGCATGAGGATTGATCCAAGTTTTTTTCACCGTTCATGTGCACGGAGGATTGGAAGAGCAGGCCTCCCCATCCACGCCTAGGTTTATGTCGCTGAGCTCGACTGCTTGCTGCCGACGCTATTGATGACTCTATTTTCTTCTAGGCCGACGTACAAGGAACTTATTGCGAACATCGTTATGCATCAACTTTGGTTCGTGTCATCCAACAGAGCACTATGTCGTCCTGTGCGCATGTTGTCACTGGTGCCTTGAGCATGAGTCCCTCTAGTATACTCTTTCCATATAGAAAATAGATGTCGTTTATGACAGCGACACGGTCTCCAAAGTATAACTTTGACCACTTGTTTCTTTAAAAATATTTATTGTAATGATATATGTATATTTTTATGAAAATATGTTTCAAGGCAAATTTATTTATATGATTTTTACATCTCTAACTCCACAATTTAAAAGTTATTCATGATTTATATTCCCATTGTTTGACTCAAACCTTATCCAAAACGACATTTATTTCCTATATAGAGGGAGTACATCTCTTGCGGGTCGTGCTCAATTCAGTATAGTATCTGCAATGATCAGTATATTTGTCCTGTTTGTTATTGCTATTGTTGGTAGTGATAATATCTCATACGTGCACATATATGTCATCATAATTTTACTTCGTTTTTTCTTGATTTAATTAGACATAAAAAATATATACATAAATTTCTAACATTAGAGGCTCATCATTTCACAACTGAAATAAAACACGTCAAAGTCGCAAGATTTCCAAAACGATCTCCCTAGATCACGTAAAGATACGGCACTCGATTTTAATTTTAGAGTCTGTGGTATATATAAGCTCCGAATGTTCTTTTCTTTTTTTTTTCCCGCCAATTGATGCTTGATGATAGTTGTTCAGAGCATTTTCGGCCGTTGGCATATATATATTATATAATATATATATATATATATAATATATATATATATATATATATATATATATATATTATATAATCCATGCAGGTGGATTGGTGCCGAATTATAAGTAGAGGTAGCTGCGTGCATGCTACCCGCATAGCGTGAGCTCAAAGGCTTAAAATAAGGGATCGATTCCGGGCCCAAAAAAAGCTGTGTGGCAAACAGCCGCATTGACAGACTACTCAGACTAGAGATTAGATTACTAGTTGAAACGTCCTCAATTTTCCGCGAAGGGAAAATCCACAGAACGAGTTATAATATGACAAAACCAGAAATTGATCTTATCATATTATCATATATCAGTCGATATCACAGTCATACATCGTAAAGATTACATAGATATAGCATTACATCATTGAGTAACACCTATTACAGAGTCTATTTTAGCGGAAGACTATTGAGTGAAGGCTCCTCCTTCACGGACATCATCAGAGTTGTTGTAGCGCAGCATCGACCGGATCCTCCGAACCAAACTTGAGCGTAGGCACGAAACCTCCTAATCCTTCTAGAGTCAGTACCTCGGAAATAGGAAATCTGCACACCGCCAGATGTGTGCAGGCCATGGTCAGCACCGATGAGCTTTAGTGGAAAAGATAAAACAAGGGATCTGGCGATCCTAATATTTGGCTGTGGATTTGCATCCTAGCGCAAGAGCAGTAGTAAGTATAATATTTATCAAGTTTTAACACAATCCCATACACACACATCCACATCCACCCACCATATCCATCCCAACATCACCACACCATCACCTCATCTCATCTCACACACTCAGTCGACAGAGGCCAGCTCCCTCCCAGCCTTGTCTCAACGGCCCACAACCTCACACCAGGTTCACGGCCGGCACTCATATACCAGGGGGAAGAGAGAACTCTCACTAGTCGGAAACAGTCAGGGAAAAGGGTCCGCGGCCAACGAATTGACCAACGTATCGTTCGATCAACCATACACTCTGCAGAGGTTCTACAATATCCACAAGATCGCCATCCTCGGCACTCTAGAATGCCTAGGCGGATACCGGTCGCTTGCCAGCCTAGAATAATGCCACCCTACCACTCAACCCTGGAATCACCCCAAGTATGTCTGGGATGGCTAAGTCTGTGAAGTCACGTTCCCTCTCCCGAAGTGGGGGCCGTGATCGTCTCGGAAGGGTGTGGGACTCTGATACCCATACCTTCCTCCTCGCACTCTCTCGCCTAGCGTAGTGGCATTACCCTACCAGGTAGTCCGACCGTCCCCGTCCATAAGGAGCGAGTGGCTTGTAAAGGTATTTCCCCGTGGTCCAGATCCCGCACCAATCTAGGGTGACTAAGCCGGAATGTCTTCTCAAAGGTTTTCATTATATGTGCCACCACAGCACGCTCCTGATCTGGGCTCCACCAGCGGCTCACACCCAGATCCACCTCATGTCACCATTTAACCCGCCACAGGTTTCACCACCACCAGGGGCTTCCAGATCTGCCCCACGGCAAGACTCGCACCAGGCTCGTCGTATATTCCGGCTCGGTCGACTCAACCCTCACCCTCCACACACCCAAGTCACACACGCAGCACGCTCACACATCACCAAGTCTGGCATCACCCGCCAAACCATTCCCAAGGGTTCACCATCCGCATCACATCTCAGATATAATACGAAGTGGAGTTAAATAATATAATGGTGAATCATGCAAGCAAGCAGGCGGTAAGCATGAATAAGTGAGCGAATGCGCAAAGCAGGGTATTGTGGTAGAGCGGGTTGCAATCAGGTAATAAAGGCTTGGGTAGTATCATGCATCATTATACTAGCAAAGGAGTAAATATAAAGCACTAGCAAGTCTACATGTTTGCAAATGTCTAATAGGATTCTCTAAAAAGGGTGCTGCCATGACACCTGCGAAGTAGTCGTAGTCGTGGTTAATTATTCCTCGTTGATGTTCCATTAGCGAGGTCGTCTCCTCCTGAGTTGACTCCATGTCACAGTCCTTGATGTCGTCCAAGCTCTCTTCTCTTGGTCCAATCGTATGCTACTCCACGAAACGACACACACATGACAAGAGAACACTCACACCATAATTGAAAAGACAACAAGACGCAGGAAATCCAATAACACCAACGAGACACTAAAATACACAAGATTTAGCTCTCTCGGCGTTTGTCCGATTTCCTCGAGCTAGGATCAAAGTGGTGGTTGCAAGTTTAAGTCTTGGACAAGCCGGTACGGCTTTATAACATAGGGTTCAAACCAAGACCTATCCTTAGCAAACACCACGGCTCACGTCCTTCGATTTAGTCGTCATTTACAAGGGCGTAAATCGGAGGACGGGCCTAACGAATAAAGTACGACGGGGTTCGGCTCTTGCAGCCTTATCCCAAAGATCAGTTGATCATAAGAACGATTAACACCATTGTGACTTGACCCCAAAGTACCTTGGCTTGCCCGCTATGGTAAAAGCGGTAGCGCAAAAGGGTTGGAGGTCTACAATCCTCTCGATCCACACGACACAGTACGTCGGGAACCAAGACTCAGGGTCACTAATAAGAGCGGGGTTAGCTCAACACATCTATGCCATGTTCTCAGGCACATTTCTAGGGAAATGTGTTTAGGTGGTCGATCGAGTCAACGTACAGGGTTCTGAGATACAGCATAGACCATAGCTTTGCTTAATAACAGAAATAACAGAAATAGCAAGAACTCGAATATATAACTCAAAGGTTCATTATTTTCCAATACGCATGTCATGGTAGAGGACAGAGTATTGGAATAAGCGATCCATTACAAGATACAGGTGTGCAGACTACTTGTAGGGTACTCGACCGAGGTGCTCTGGCACTATGTCATTTCTTAGATTCATAGCGGTGCGGTTGTCACCGCGAGAATCCAGATATGCGATGGTCATCGGGGTACAAGCATACAATAGTCTGTGGACGAAGAAGCATTTATAAAATAATCTCTAGCAAGTATAAAAGACTATAGAATATTCACAAGCAAGCAAAAAGGCTTTATAAAATATTCAAAAGTTAGAAGGCATAGCTCCATGGTCATGGCAAGGCGAACTTGCGACCACAAGATACTCCCTCGAGAGATCGAATTACACTCGGCATCGCGGCCATGGCGAGACGGGTCTCGCGATCGTAATATCCGAACGAGGTACGATCCCTTAGCCGCTTAAAGGCTCGGCACATATAGACATCACACGAACATTCATTCAGGCAACATTAAGAACCATAAAGCGTCAAAAGACATCGAACCAAATTAAGTGGAGTAGCACATTCCCATAGCATGAGTTGGAGGATGGATCCTGTATCACAAGTCGGCATATACATGTGGTCCGTAAGATCGAGTGCATGAGTATAGATAGATAAATAAAGAGACTTTCCAGAAGTGGCTCGGTAGATCGACTATGAGATAACGTGGTTCCCAGAGGGTCATGGTGGCGGCACATAGAGTCACGAGATATAAACTACGACAGGGTACGGGGTCTCCTTAATGACACAACTAGGGATTCCATCAGGGGCATCCTACGGTCAAAAAGATGAGAATAGAATTACCTGGTCATCCAGCATGTCGACTAAGGTTCGTTCTACTCGGTCTAACGTCCAACATATCGTCCAAGGTTCGTTCTATTTGGGCATCGCACGCAGTGGTCCGGTCTACTGCCAACGACGTAATCACGTCGACGACTACGCATGGCTACAACGGGAAGCAACACGTGTCCATCGGTTGGAATCGTACTCGGTCTACGCGTTCCGTTCGGCAAGCAAGGTCAGGGATTGAAGAGAGGCATGGTAGCTCACCATGATTCATCAAGAGTAGTTCCGTCGTTGCTCGGCATCTAGGTCTTCGCGTCATGGTGCCATCCACGTAGCTCATCCTTCGTCCTTGCACGTGGTGCACCTAGAGAGAAGAAGCTGCTCGAAGATGATGATAGATCGATTCGGGATAGAGTTTGCCGATAGCGAATACATAGAATAGCCGGCACGATGGCAGGGCAGGCATGGATGATTAACATTGAATCAATAGCGATAACGAATTAGGTCGGCACGAAGGCACGGCGCAGGCAAGAATTTCGAGTCGTATATAAAATGATGAATCAAGGTATATGGAGGATATGTAAAGGAGATCTTCATCGAAGTGGCGCCGTCGATTGAACTGTTGGGCGCACGTAGCCGAACGGCAGGGCGCACGTAGCCGAACGGCAGGGCGCACGCGGCCGAACAGCAGTTCGCACGCAGCCGATTCAGCAGGACGTGACTTCGGCCGAACAGCAAGGCGCGGCCTGACCGAATGTGGTTCCGGCAGGAGAAAACTGTGACGGAACGACCCTAATCCCATGGCCCACGTGTCCCTGTCAACCTCTGACAGCCGAACCCATGTTCCATGTGATTAAGACCTGTTCGCCACCGGGCTACATCAGTGCCCAATGTCCGCAGGATCATCTCACAATTCGGTTACAGCATTGCATACTTTTACAAATAACATCGGAATAAAGAGCGGAAGACTTAAATAACAATAGTTTTACAAAACATGGTTCCAAATAGAAATTAAGGTGCAGTTATTACAAACCAAGTTCTGATAATAGAAATAGACATAGGCAACATAGTGGAGAACAGCAAAGATACTTATAATCACCCAGCCCGAGGGTGTACAACTATTCTTCGGCCTCATCGGCCTCTTCCTGGACGATGGTCACGCAGCAGGGTGCAAGACACATCGGGGACTCTGTCATACCTGCAGCATGGGTAACAAACCCTGAGTACTGGGGTACTCAACAAGACTTACCGACTAAAGAAAAAGGGAGAAGACTCAGGAATGAGAGGCTTAGGGTAGTCAAGGTAAGGCTTAAGCAAGATCAAGTATTTTGCAGAAAAGCATTTTTGTAAACCTTATTTTATTTTGAAAGATTCAGTATTCCTCAATTTTTCATCATTCATGATTCATTTTACATTTCAAAACATTCCTAGTTGAGAACCACTCTCCGTTGACAGTCAGTGGACCAAGTCTCCATAACCGAGGAGCAACGTTAATCCGGATAAATAATACTCAGCTGAGGATCCCTATCCACACTGCATATGTAGCACCCAAGCTTGCATATGCCAACTTGTCTACCACGATTCCTCTAAGATTGGGCCGGTCCTACGCCACCCGAAGTACAGTACACCACTCCAATTTTCCGCCAGCGACAAGTACCTCGGGACTCCAACCCAAGAGTACAGGTCCTGTCACGTGGGTACATGCTACTTCCGCCATCTCTCCACTCCCAGTGCGCGGTTGTCGGTCCAATAAAGGATTCCTCGGAGCCAGAGCTTTCCGTAGTATGTGAATAGTTACAAGTCTTGACCAGCAGGCCCCATACGGATGGTCCCTAATTTTCCAGCCAGAACTACACCTTGGTTATATCTCACCCAAGCGTAATAGTCCTGTCAGTTTTTCAACCCTGTCCCGGTCGGTGTCAACTGTTGAGTCCCGGACTACAACATGACGGCACCGTACGCTCGGACAACCTCTCCTCGCTATTGACTAGGTACGGATCAGATACCTAGCCAACAGCCGGGGAGTAAGACCAAATTCCCATAAAAGTTCTTTAAGTGATCACACTTTTGAAATGGCATTTTATTGCAAGGTCTAATTCAATAAGCATTGCTAAGCATTTTTCAAATACTTTTGAAAAGCAGGTATCAGGTGTATCAGTGGTCAAGGTGGATAGTGCATCAATTAGGATAGCACACAACTCCTATAAACCTAATGCAATAATTTAACTCAAAAGCATTTAAGGAAATCATTTTATAAATTCAAGAAAAGGGTTAAATGCATCGGGGCTTGCCTTGAAGAGCAAAGAGGGCAGGCTCGAAGGCGGCGGAGCAGTTGTCGGAACTCGGAGTAGCCTCGGGGACAGGTTCGTCGGCGGCTGCCTCGACCTTGACTCCTTCTTCGGTGACTATACGAATGCAATGATGCATGCACATGAGTATGCTAGCATGAACAATGCAAAAACAGGGCATACAACATGAACCCTAATCACTTTTTCTATTTTCCTTAATTATTTAAAAAGGTCATTTTATAAAGTTGCTCCAAAAATTACCAAATTAATCACATAAGTTCATTATGGTGTAGATAGATGGCAAAACAAATTTCATAATTTTTGGAGGTCATTAAGGTGCTCAAATAATTCCAGACATTAATTAACAAAAGGCACTATTTAACAATTAAAGATAAATGCTCAAAAATCAACTTGTTCTAAAAGACTTCAAAATTACACCAGAGACTAAACATGGCATAGGAAACTCAGTCTCATGATTTTTGGAGTTATAAATAATTTTCTAAAAATCCAAACCATCCATTTATTAATTAAAAGAGGGATTTTACATTTTCAAATTCTTGCAGAAAAGTCAAGTTTCATATTTTTATAAAATACTACACAGTGCAAGGAGCATACCATAATTTTATCAGGATTTAAGGAACAACAGATTAATTCACACAAAAAGAGAAAACAGAACACTATTCACAACTCCCAAAAGGAAAAAGAGCACTGTGCTCCTTCTATGAAGGGCTCGGGCGAAACGGGCTCGGGCGAGTCGGAAAGTGACTGCTCCGTCCGAGGCCTGGCCCGGAGGCTCGGGCGAAGCGGACTCGGGCGACGGAAGGCTCGGGCGAGACGGAAAAGCAAGCGTCCGTCCGAGGCCTAGCTCGACGAAGCGGAGGGTGCACGAGTCCGCTCGAGGCCTGGCTCGAGCGAAGTGGTGAGGGTCTGTCCGCTCGAGGCTTGGGCTCGGGAGACGGAAAAGTGTGCTCGAGGCCTGGCTCGAGCCACAGTGAACGCGTGCGCCCGAGGCCTGGCTCGAGCTTGCGCCGTTAAAAGGCAGAGACCGAGGGGGCTTCGAGGCCTACCACGGTCGGAGACAGGGCTCGGCGGGGCGGTGGTTCGGTGGAGCTCTTTCGGCGGCGAGCGGCGAGCGGCGCTCCGACGACCCTGCGCAACACACGAGACCGCAAGGGCCTGGTCAGAGTCGCACGGGAACCGAGGAAGCTGA
This sequence comes from Coix lacryma-jobi var. lacryma-jobi, assembly GCA_009763385.1. Classification (NCBI taxonomy): domain Eukaryota; kingdom Viridiplantae; phylum Streptophyta; class Magnoliopsida; order Poales; family Poaceae; genus Coix; species Coix lacryma-jobi. The sequence goes on from CM019824.1 coordinate 23,343,030, forward strand.
CACAGGGGTCAAGGAAGGTATCCGTGACCGGAGAGGGAGTATTTCACGAACCCGAGCTCGCCGGTTTCTGCCGGAGATGGGAACGGCGAGCTACGCCGGGCGATAGGAGGCGGTAGAGATGAAATTGAAGAGCGGGGAAGCTTCACGAGCTCAAGACGGAGCTGTTGGGCTAGTTGGTTGAGCGGCGGAGGGTCTGGAGTGGGCTGGCCACGGTGGCGGAGGTGAGTGAGGAGCTCGGACACCGGCGGGGCTTTTATAGAGGCGGATAGCGGCCGGTAGAGACCGTGGTGATGGCTGGATAAGCTCGGCGAGCGCACGCGCACTCGATTGCACTCTGGCGGAGGCGCTGGCGTGCAGCCGGGGCTCGGCGCAGGCAGCGCCGGCAATGGCCACGCGGCGGCGAGCAGGAGCAGTAGGGGCCGAGAGCGAGGGTCAGCGCTCGCGTGCGGGTGCGGAGGGAACAGGGAGACAGTGGCGGCAGGATAAGGGCGCATGGGGAGCAGCCGTATGCGCTGCAGGCGCAGCGCCGGCGCCATGGCCGGGCCCCCCCCCCCTGGCTCTACGGGGAAGAAGAACAGTGTAGGGGCTAGGGTTTGACTTTTGGCCAGTTTTTTGTATTTTGCAAATTTCTCCCAAAATTTGAACTGTGCGACAAAAACTCAAAATACCAAAGTTGCTCAGAAAAATGAGATCTACAACTTTGTCAATATGAACATTTTCAAATTCCAAATAGTTTTTGAACTACATTTGAAATCAGAAAAGGGGACACTTTTGAGATTTGAATAAATTCAAAATTACTTTGATTTTACACTAAAGTTGGAAATCTGCAAACATGAAAGTTGTTCCTTTTATCAAAACCTACAACTTTGCTAAATACCCTTTTTCTGAAACTCAATAGTTTTTGAATAAATTTTGAAAACTGAAAAAGGGACAAAAACTGGAATTTGAATGGATTTGGATTTACTTCAGACTTTGTACAGAAACTTGAAAATTTGTAAATACCAAAGTTGTTCCTCTTGGCCAGATCTACAACTTTGCTTTTTGGACCAACCTCAAATTTTGAATAATTTTGAATTACCAAAAAGAGGGATAAAAATCCAGGGTTTGGAAATCAGGGTTTTGCAAAGGATTTGAATCTGATTTTGATTTTTGAACTTTGGCCAACACAACAAAACTTCAAGACATCCAACTGAACAAGAATTACACAAAGCTAGGCACAGAGGTGAAATTACCATTTTTGCCCTTATTGGAAGGTTAGGGCTTTTAGGGTTTTTGAAAAGAGATTGCTACACAAGTACTAGGCAAACATAAATGCAAAGCAAGAATGATTAATGACTAATGATGATGACATGTCAGGTTAATTACAGTTAAACACCAGAGGTGTTACAAAAACATCGAACGAAGCGAATGGCGACCGGAGAGCTCTGGTGAAGGCATAACAGGCTCCACTGCTTCCCTGCGATTGTGCGAACCACGGCGCGAAGGCCGGTCTCAGACATGGATGGCATCGAGAAGGATTGGAAGGAGGGTTTGGGTGACGTAGAGCTCACTGGCGATGGAGAGAAACCTGCAGCACGGGGTGTCGGAGTAGGGTCGTCGTGGCTGTGCTGTGTTGAGGCGGAGCACGGAGGTGAGGACGCAGGCGCCGAGGCGGACTCGGCGGCGTGGGCCACGTAGCGGCGCGGCGGAGGCGAAGCTCGGGAGCGGGCGCGTCTTCGCGGCCACGGGTTGGCGGCGTGGGGTCGACTTCGTAGCGAGCTGGGACTCCGGCGGCCGGTCGGGCAGCTGCTGCAGGGACGTCGTGACGGGGGAGGCGGCGGAGTGCAGCGAGGAGGTCCGGTAGCTGTCGCGGTCGACGTGGGTCTGGCCGGGCTCGACGAGGAGTGGAGGTGGTCGATCGACGTCGTGCAGCAGCGGGTTCGGCGAGGATGGCGAGGTCGGTGGCGACCGCGGAGGCTCGGCGATGGCGAGGGTGCACGGCGGCTCGGGCGTGTCCGCAGCTCGCCGCGCGGTTCGAGCATTGAGGAGGGCCGATGCAGGAGCTCGGCGACAGGGCAGGGGCGTTGGGGCTCGATGCAGACTGAGGCGAGGTCGTCGGCGTGGTGTCGGTTGGCGGCGCGGATTGGGGAGATGAGGATGGCGGCCGGAGCAAGCTTTGAGGAAGAAGAAGCAGTGGGCGCCGACGACTTGCTTGGGGATTTTATTGGGCGCCGTGCTAGGGCATCAGGGGGGCGCGAGCGTGGTAGGTGCGGTGGGTGCTGGTGCGTTGAAGGGTCGAGATGGCGGACTAGAGGGGGGGTGAATAGTCCTTTTTAAAACTAAAACTTAATCGCAGCGGAATGGCTAACCGAAACAAATGCGGAATTAAAACTATCGGTCTAGCCAAGACTACACCCCTCTACCTATACTCTATGACACCTTACAAAAGATCCTAATCAAAGCAAATAAGGTGTCGGGCTAGCTAGAGCTCACCTAACCAATTCTAGCTTGCAAGGTTACACAAACCTAAGCAACTAGTACTCAAACAACGGGGGAGCTCCTACTCATGCTACTAAGCAAAAGCACCAAGCCTAAGCTCACTAGCAATGCTCAATAACAAGGCTACACAAGCCAAATTAGAGAGCTCAACTTAGCTACACAAACTAAGCAAAGTGACTAGCAAGACTACAAGTCAACTAGTCACTCATGGGATCAACTTCTATGCTACAGAAGCAAGGAAGGTAACTAGCAAGCTACACAAGCTAACTAATCATAAGAGCAACTACACTAGCACATGTATATGAACAAGTAAATACAAGCTAGTGAAGAAGTTTGCAAACCACCGAGAAGATGAACACGAAGTTGACACGGTGATTTTTCTCCCGAGGTTCACTTGGTTGCCACCAAGCTAGTCCCCGTTGTGTCGACCACACACTTTGGTAGTTCGGCGGCTAATAGGCACCACACCTAGCTCGACACTCGAGCGCCGCAAGAACTCACCCACAAGTGAGGGTAACTCAATGACACGCGCAATCCACTAGAGTTGCTCTTCGCGATCCCGCGGGGCGAGCACAATGCCCCTCACAATCCTTCTCCGGAGCCACGCACAATCTTCACGCGGGCTTCACGACGGAGACTCGATCACCAAGCCGTCTAGGAGGTGGCAACCTCCAAGAGTAATAAGCACCACCGGCTTGCAACTCGAACACCTAGTGCCACTCGATGCAATCTCTCAAAGCAACGCACTAGGATCACTCTCTCACACAATCGGATGAGCACTAAAGCATATGTGTGTTAGAGGGCTCCCAAGCACATCCACACAAGCCACCAAGGCTTTGGAGTGCTCCAGCCCTTGGCCCAAACCCGGCCTCAACGACTATATATAGCCTCAACGGCCAACTAGCCGTTATGCCCCTTCACTGGGCATTCTGCGCTCCGGTCGGTAGTACCGACCCCTCCTGGGCGGTACTACCGGCTTAGTCAAACTAGCCGTTACCTCACATCGCGCAGATTTAGTCAAACCACCGACCCTGGTCGGTTCCTCCGAGGTCGGTAGTACCGAGGTCATGGCGGTACTACCGCCAGGCCAAAATCGCCGCGAACAGAGAGCTCTGCGAAAAATCAGCCACTACCGACCTTACGTCGGTACCACCGCGGGCGGTAGTACCGAGGTAATGGCGGTACTACCGCCAGGCCATTTTCAACTCAAACCAGAGAGCTCCGCAAACTTGGTTACTACCGGCCATAGGTCGGTACCACCGCGGGCGGTAGTACCGAGGTTATGGCGGTACTACCGCTAGGCCAAACCAAGCCACATCCAGAGAGGCTGCAAACAGCCCTCTTGGGTCGGTACCACCGACCCCTCCTGGTCGGTACCACCGACAACACCAGCCTGCACTCCCCGCGCTCGAACGGCCATAACTCTTCACTCCAAACTCCGATTTCGATGATCTTGGACATTTTGGAAAGCTTATTCAGAGGGCTACACATCCCACATGAATTCAAGATCCAAATCACAAAGGATTAGAACAGGATTCCAATCCAAGATCCATCGCTTCTCTTTTTCAACCAAAGCTTTCTCCGAAACTTCTCCGAGTTGATCCAAATCAACCCCAACACCTTCTCCTTTGCAAATGTGCCAACACCACCAAGTGTACATCATCTTGTGCATGTGTGTTAGCATTTTCACAAACAATTTTCAAAGGATTTTCACTTGCTCTCACCACGCCACTCGATCTTAGTAACATCGCAAAGTTAGATCGCTCAAGTGGCACTAGATGACCGATATGCAAACAAGTTTGCTCCTCTTAATAGTACGGCCATCTATCCTAAACCCGGTCATAATCTTCTCTACACACCTATGACCGGTGAAATGAAATGCCCTACAAATATACCTTTGCCTTGCGCATTCCATTCCATCTCCTTCGGTGTTGATGCAACACATGCACCAACCTATCTTCAAATGATATGATCCACTTCATATCATCACATGGCCTCCATGGTCCATCGATCTTGACATCACTTGCTCTTCACCATCGCTTCGGTCCTTCGGCGCCAAGTCTTGCTTAAGCCTCCCGACACTCGGTACCAACGGCTTCAAAGCCTCAACTTGCCCTTCACCTTCGCAACCGGTCCATCAAGCCAAGTCTTGCCTTGATCTTCTCCATCTTAGCCATATGACCACATGTCATGTCACATATGCAATAAGCTCCTTCATCACATGTATGAGCCTTGCAACATCTTCCAAGCCATTTCACCTCTATGGCATATGTTGCTCACACATGATCACCTATGGACTAATCACCTGTGTAATTTACTTCAAACACCATTAGTCCACCTAAAGTTGTCACTCAATTACCAAAACCAAACTAGGACCTTTCAATCTCCCCTTTTTGGTAATTGATGACAACTCTACAAAGATATGGAAATTAAGCTCTTTGGATTCTATGTTACTTATCCAACATTAAGACCATATTAGAGAATTTGGATAAGCACCATACAACCCGACTTTGTAGTGTTAACTCCCCCTACATGTGTGCTCAAATGGTTTGGTTTCAAGCTTGCACACATGCATAAATATGAATTTGTGGGAGTGTTAGCACTACTAAGTGATGCTAGGTATACATAATGAAATTTTACCTTTGAAGCGTGCATACCACATTTTGATTCATCCTTAGCATCGAAGAGTAGCTAGACATCATAAAAACTAGAAAACCCCGTGAGATCAACATTAATAGCAAGGGTCTAGTTTTGCATTAAAAGCATAAGTCTAGCTATTAACCTATGCATGCTAGTTATCAATTCATCAATTAAATCCTATAACTAGCATACACCACACAAGCATGCATATAAAATTTTAAAACTTATGCAATGCAAGCAAGCACATGATTATGCACATATCAAATGCAACAACCAAGTTCATGAGCTTGCTCCCCCTACTTGTGTGCTCTCATTGTCCAAGAATTTTGATCCTTCAATCTTGCTCCCTCTTGATCCATGTCCATCTTCTTTTCTCCCTCTTTGTCCTTGACATATCATAATTGACATATCTTTCCATAACTTCTCCCCCTTTGTCATCAATGACCATAAAAGGTATGCTCCTCTTGATACAAAGGGTTGGACTAGGGTAGATGGATGATACTTGAGTCTTCATTTTTGATGGACACCACCATATGTGTTGGAATGACACCATGTGTAGGATCTTTGACCTTGATACCAATTGGTGGGGCACCTTCCCTATGTCATAGCATGGGTCATCCACTTGATAAGCTTGAGCTTTTGTTGGTGATGGATCTTTGCTTGATTTGATCACTTAAAGTTGAGGATCACTTGAAGTCTTGTAGGATACCACTTTGAATTGACATGATTTGCTCTCTTTTGCTTGCTCTCTAGATCAACCCTTTTGATTTCTTCAACTAAGCATCTCCAATGACACTTTAGATCACCACTTCCATGTTAGCCTTCCAAGCATCATGCTCGGTTAACCTACAAAAGGCGGCAAGCCCCTACAAAAGGGAGAAGTGATCTCTCTCCAAAGAATCATCCTTGATACTCACTTGAATTGACTTTGCTTGATTGATCCATTTGAACTCTTATTGAAATGTGACTTTGAATTCCTCTTTGAGTCCTTTTCTTTCTTCCAAAAGATCTTCAATTGATACTAGGACTTCATCTTTCTCTTCATCTTGATGTTGGTCTTGATCTTCAATTTGAGTACCAAATGTGTGCCAAATACACTTCTTAATCAAATGAACTTGTACTCATCTTTGTCATGCTTCTAGCTCATTTCAAAACCAAACATAGGTCCCTCAACCACTTATAAACATGATTCCAACTTGAGGACCTTTCAATCAAAGTGACTCTAGATTAATCCAATAATTGTCACTTTTCTGGCAGATTCTGTCCTTCTCAAAGAAACATGCATATCTCCCAAAATATAAGTCTAATGACTATGAAATTTGGTGGAGATGTGCCTCTCTAAGTGTTCTAGCAGCCATAAAAATTTGAGCTTCATTGGCTTTCTAGATTGCTACCAGATTTCAATTCTTTCCATAGTACTACATGCTGAAAACTGCTGCACAATAGTTGACAAGATCTACTCCAAACCCAAAGTACATCTTATCCAATAATCATGAATTTTGCACAGCGACTAATATCACAAGTGAAGAGCATGTGTACCAAATTTCAAGCCAATCCAATAAGATTTGATCACTTAAACAGGGCTATCTTCTCAGCTCACTTAGATTTCAGATTTTTGACAACTTTGAGCAATTGAGCTATACTCTACCAATATGAATCAAACTTGAGCTAAACTTGTTTGAACATCAACACAAGACATATATCCATTCAAACCACTTACTAAAAGAAGTCTCATGAACATATCCAATCAAACTAACTCAAACTTGATCACTAAACAATTTATCCATTCAATCACCTTATAGCAAGCAACATATGCATATATATCCGATTCAATCATCTCATATGCATTTAAAAGAACATGATCAACTAGAGATATACCTTAGTAGCTCATGATCATGAAATAGCAAGCTTCTACTCAACTTGATTGCAAGCCTTCAAATATTTCCAATCAATCACCACAACTTGATCTTTTGCACTTGTATGTTTGCACTTGGACTTCTCTTGACTTGGCATTGGGTTTGGATGTGCACTAAGCTTCATTACTTGACTCAATCACATGATGAATAATGTGAAGTCAATTGAATCAAGCCTCCAATGCCATGGTACCTACACACAATCATCCACTTTTTGATGGTACCCAAACTAGTTTGGGTCCTCTCAAGTTAGGAGCAACATACTTAGGCATAGCCTTAGTATGAGTAGCGGGATGAGTTGCAATAGTATCCTTAGAGGTACCATTTACATCCTTCCTAAGCATAGAATCATCAGTAATTGAAATAGGCTTAGGGGTTTTACCTAGGGGACATGAATGAGCCATGTGTCCCCTTTCCCGGCATGAGTAGCAACTTCTCTTTGATTGAGCCTTCTCTTCCTTGCTCATTTGTTGCTTCTCATTGCCTTGCTTCTTCTTGTTTGCTTGAGCCTTCTTCTCAAGCTTGTTTGGACAACCCGAAGCTAGGTGGCCCAATTCATCACAATTGTAGCACTTGATGTGAGCTTGATCTTTATGTTGCTCACAATCTTGTTGGCATCATGGATGTGATTTGGATGCCTTGCTCTTCCGCCCCTTCTTGTTTTCTTCTTCTTTATCAAGTCACCATCATGATGGTTGTTCTTGATTTGAGCTTGGGGCTTCTTCTTGTTGGGGCAAGCTTTTGCAAGATGTCCCATCTCATGGCATTGATAGCACATGAAATGAGATAGCTTCTTTTCTTCTTGCTTCCTCATTTTCTTGCCCTTGGCATTGCTTTTGTTGAAGCCAATGCCACTCTTGTCACCATAGCTTCTTTGATTCTTCATCATGTGCTCATGGGTGACTTTTGATCTACACCACCTCTCTAACTTATTGCTCAAGTTCTTCACTTCACTTTTGAGCTCATTGTTCTCCTTCAAAAGGTTAGTCTCACAAGACAAAGAAGTAGAACAAGCATCTAATTGTGAAGAACATGGCATAGATAATAAATCTTCACAAGAGGTGGATACATTCTTCTTGCCTACATCACAAGGGTTAGCACAAATATGTGATTGATCAAATGACCCATGTGATGAGCTCTCACTAGTTTTAATTTGTTCATTAGAAAGTTTACTAGTGAGAAAAGCATGGTCTTTTACCAAATTATCATGAGTAACACATAGTTCCTCATGAGTCAATTTAAGCTCATCATGTGAACAAGTAGTAACATAAAGTAGATGCTTTTGTTGTTCACATGCATTCTTTAGAAATGAGTTTTCTTTTGTCAATTTTGCATTTTTAGACATCTCATTTTCTAAAGCGATGGTCATGCTAGCATATTTACTCAAGAGCTCCTCATATGCATTAAAATCAATCACATTAGCTTTGCAAACCTTAGTGTCACCGTGTGACATGAAGCAATGTGATGTAGTGGTTGGAGAGCTCGAAGAAGTATCACTCTCATAGCCGGAGCATGAACCATCATCATCAAGTGTGTGCTTGGAATATCATCATCGCTTGCATCACTTGAGCTTGAGGTGGAGCTATCTTCACAATCACGGAGTTGTGGTCTTGCTCAACATCCTCATATGCCACCGGTTCATCCTCCTTTATGAACTTGCCATCATCAAACGTGGAGGGATCACCGAAGGTGGTCTTGATGGATTCCCACATCTCATGGGCGGTCCCTTTGGAGTTGATCTTATAAAACAACTCAAAACTCAATGCATCCATTAGATAACAATAAGCATTTGCATCAAGTTCAAAGAGATCCTTTTGAGCTTTGGTGAGATTTCTATGGTCCAAAACATGAGTGAGACCACTAGTGACAATCCACCAAAACTTTGGCCCCTTTGCACGAAAATGATCAAGCATATGGTGTTTCCATTGTGCAAAGTGTGTGCCATCAAAAATATGTGTATCACACACATCATCTAGCCCACTAGACGCCATCCTCTCGGGTCGGTGAAGACCACAAATGAGAGACCTGGCTCCGATACCAATTGAAGGGTCGAGATGGCGGACTAGAGGGGGGTGAATAGTCCTTTTTAAAACTAAAACTTAATCGCAGCGGAATGGCTAACCGAAACAAATGCGGAATTAAAACTATCGGTCTAGCCAAGACTACACCCCTCTACCTATACTCTATGACACCTTACAAAAGATCCTAATCAAAGCAAATAAGGTGTCGGGCTAGCTAGAGCTCACCTAACCAATTCTAGCTTGCAAGGTTACACAAACCTAAGCAACTAGTACTCAAACAACGGGGAGCTCCTACTCATGCTACTAAGCAAAAGCACCAAGCCTAAGCTCAATAGCAATGCTCAATAACAAGGCTACACAAGCCAAATTAGAGAGCTCAACTTAGCTACACAAACTAAGCAAAGTGACTAGCAAGACTACAAGTCAACTAGTCACTCATGGGATCAACTTCTATGCTACAGAAGCAAGGAAGGTAACTAGCAAGCTACACAAGCTAACTAATCATAAGAGCAACTACACTAGCACATGTATATGAACAAGTAAATACAAGCTAGTGAAGAAGTTTGCAAACCACCGAGAAGATGAACACGAAGTTGACACGGTGATTTTTCTCCCGAGGTTCACTTGGTTGCCACCAAGCTAGTCCCCGTTGTGTCGACCACACACTTTGGTAGTTCGGCGGCTAATAGGCACCACACCTAGCTCGACACTCGAGCGCCGCAAGAACTCACCCACAAGTGAGGGTAACTCAATGACACGCGCAATCCACTAGAGTTGCTCTTCGCGATCCCCGCGGGGCGAGCACAATGCCCCTCACAATCCTTCTCCGGAGCCACGCACAATCTTCACGCGGGCTTCACGACGGAGACTCGATCACCAAGCCGTCTAGGAGGTGGCAACCTCCAAGAGTAATAAGCACCACCGGCTTGCAACTCGAACACCTAGTGCCACTCGATGCAATCTCTCAAAGCAACGCACTAGGATCACTCTCTCACACAATCGGATGAGCACTAAAGCAATATGTGTTTAGAGGGCTCCCAAGCACATCCACACAAGCCACCAAGGCTTTGGAGTGCTCCAGCCCTTGGCCCAAACCGGCCTCAACGACTATATATAGCCTCAACGGCCAACTAGCCGTTATGCCCCTTCACTGGGCATTCTGCGCTCCGGTCGGTAGTACCGACCCCTCCTGGGCGGTACTACCGGCTTAGTCAAACTAGCCGTTACCTCACATCGCGCAGATTTAGTCAAACCACCGACCCCTGGTCGGTTCCTCCGAGGTCGGTAGTACCGAGGTCATGGCGGTACTACCGCCAGGCCAAAATCGCCGCGAACAGAGAGCTCTGCGAAAAATCAGCCACTACCGACCTTACGTCGGTACCACGCGGGCGGTAGTACCGAGGTAATGGCGGTACTACCGCCAGGCCATTTTCAACTCAAACCAGAGAGCTCCGCAAACTTGGTTACTACCGCCATAGGTCGGTACCACCGCGGGCGGTAGTACCGAGGTTATGGCGGTACTACCGCTAGGCCAAACCAAGCCACATCCAGAGAGGCTGCAAACAGCCCTCTTGGGTCGGTACCACCGACCCCTCCTGGTCGGTACCACCGACAACACCAGCCTGCACTCCCCGCGCTCGAACGGCCATAACTCTTCACTCCAAACTCCGATTTCGATGATCTTGGACATTTTGAAAGCTTATTCAGAGGGCTACACATCCCACATGAATTCAAGATCCAAATCACAAAGGATTAGAACAGGATTCCAATCCAAGATCCATCGCTTCTCTTTTTCAACCAAAGCTTTCTCCGAAACTTCCCGAGTTGATCCAAATCAACCCCAACACCTTCTCCTTTGCAAATGTGCCAACACCACCAAGTGTACATCATCTGTGTGTGTGTAGCATTTTCACAACAATTTTCAAAGGATTTTCACTTGCTCTCACCACGACTCTTAGTAACATCGCAAAGTTAGATCGCTCAAGTGGCACTAGATGACCGATATGCAAACAAGTTTGCTCCTCTTAATAGTACGGCCATCTATCCTAAACCCGGTCATAATCTTCTCTACACACCTATGACCGGTGAAATGAAATGCCCTACAAATATACCTTTGCCTTGCGCATTCCATTCCATCTCCTTCGGTGTTGATGCAACACATGCACCAACCTATCTTCAAATGATATGATCCACTTCATATCATCACATGGCCTCCATGGTCCATCGATCTTGACATCACTTGCTCTTCACCATCGCTCGGTCCTTCGGCGCCAAGTCTTGCTTAAGCCTCCCGACACTCGGTACCAACGGCTTCAAAGCCTCAACTTGCCCTTCACCTTCGCAACCGGTCCATCAAGCCAAGTCTTTGCCTTGATCTTCTCCATCTTAGCCATATGACCACATGTCATGTCACATATGCAATAAGCTCCTTCATCACATGTATGAGCCTTGCAACATCTTCCAAGCCATTTCACCTCTATGGCATATGTTGCTCACACATGATCACCTATGGACTAATCACCTGTGTAATTTACTTCAAACACCATTAGTCCACCTAAAGTTGTCACTCAATTACCAAAACCAAACTAGGACCTTTCATGCGTGCGGGGGGTTGTCTCGCGGCGCGAGCGCGGACGCTGGGAATACAAAGAAAAGATTTTGACGAATTTACATAGGAGTTTTGGAAAGAATTTGAATGGGATTCGCATGCCAGGATTGAGAGAAGATTTTTGAAGGAGGTTTAGGACGTATTCCGAAGGGTGGTCATAATAGACGGTCGGGGATCGGAGAAAGACTCGAGATATTTCCCAGAAAATTATAAGGAGGTTGCTATGGTCATGTGCTCTCCAACATAAGACTTAAATTGTAAAATAATCTCCGGCAAACTCTTACAAGCAACACTATATGTATGCAACAATTTATTTATAAATTGTTCCCGGTTCAGCTATCAACTACATGTTCCACTCAATCACAGAAAAATTTTAAAAAGTCCGAATTTTTGGGTTGTTACACTAGTGGGCAGGAGAACAGAATCAGTGCCTGCAATTATCAAACCAACCAATCTCGTAAACAACTAGTTAATGCTTCAATTTCAATCACACAGCATCATTGCACTAGTGCAGCTCGCATTCCCTGGCCTGGCCTTTTTTTCTTTTGGGATGCTGGGTGCTGCTTTATGTATGTATGCAGGGAAAAGATGATTAACTACAACACCAATTGCAGGAGCTAGTTGATCGACGGCGATGCTTCGCAAGTTGCTTTCTCACTCCCCTAGCTGCTGCAACTACTACATGCAAATGCATGGCCCATGGCCACGAGGCTGTTCTGTTCATGAGACTGATGGGGGGGTCGATCGAGTCTGGATTAAAATAGTACTTAACGAGGGCGCATGCAGAGAGAGCCTTGTCGTCCATGGATGGATGATCGGATCCCAATTATTGCAGGGCTAGCTCCTCCGCGAGCAGGCACGCGCAGCAAGCCAGCAAGTGAGACAGCTGGTGCTGGGGACAGCACAGCTTGTTCGGAGCAGAGCCTGCCTGCCTACTTGTGGTGTGAGTGTGATCTGCTTTTGGCGCAGGATCGTGGATCCGCAGAAGGTTCTGCTGCTGCTGCTGCTTTCGCTAGCCCACTTGCCCACAACGCCACTGGTACGCTGGAGTATTATAAGTATAATTCCTCCGTTAGTTTTCTTTTGAGGAATTATTCTTTCGTTAGTTCGATCATCAAGCATATTATAGGTAGTATAAAACAAAACAAGGCTGGGAAAGGATAAGATCTGCGGGAGCCTAGCATACGAGGGACAAATTAATCATGGCGGCATGGGAAGGTACAATAATGGACTTACAGTATAATTAAACAAATGCTGATATCAGGGAGAGAGATGAGAGCTTGACTCACTTTGGAACCAATAAACTGAACACGGAAGCATAATATTAGTGGGTCCCGATTGAAATGTCTACGTGAGGAGGATAGGAGAGAGAGAAATGTTTAGAGACAAATAAGAGACTGACTATTGTGTTGCTTAGCTCTTATAACTTGACTTAACTTGACTTAGGACAACCCTAATAAAAGTTTCGTGAAGTTTCATCACATTAAATATTAACTAATATATATTGTATTAATGAATATTAGAGACGGTGAGAGTTTTATATGAGTAGAGATAGTTTTATGCAGATAAAACTTTTCTGCATTGTTTATAAAATTTGGATGTAATGAAAACTGGGTGATGAAACTCCCACTAAGACGGGTCTTATAGTCAATTACTTGGCTCTCCTGTTGACCACGCTCGACATGTGGATCTCCTTTGGCTCCACAAACCCAGCAAAGGAAATACTCCGTAGGAAATTGGTTTGATGATGAGGAAGAGGAGGATCGCGCGTGCTTCAAGAAGGCGGCAACATCCGTTAATCGTTATAGTAGGAGCAGGGCAGAGCAGAGCAGAGCAGCACATGACATGATTATGCAGCGCCACCCGGATCGACGTGGGCTGGGGGGGGGGAGAGGGAGAGGATACCGTGCGCATGCGCGGAGCGCGGCGCGCGTGTGCGGGGGTGGCCGGCCCCGGCGGGGGATCGCCTGCCTCGTCTTTACGGGACACTGCGATCCGAGAGCGGGAGCGCGCAGCCACTCGAGCCGAGCGCGGTGCCGCGGTCGGGGAGGCATCCCAGCGCGGCGTGCTCGCGGGCATGCGGGCCAGCAGATCCATTGCTTGCGCGACGGGGGTCTGGGTCGGCTGGGAAGGTCGGGACTCGGGATGATGAGGCGCGGGCGGTGTGTTCGTGAGGCCGACCCCCGCGACGTGGCCGTGTCCTGTCCTGGAACCACCAAATCTGTCTGTACGAGTTGCCGGCCGGCGGCCGGTGCTCCTACTCCTCCTGCCCGACGACGTCCTTCCGCGGCGTTCGGGCGCCGATCGTCCGACCGATAATGCAGGAGCAGCTCGTACAGCCCATGCGGCCCATGGACTGCCCCAGTACGTGCAGCCCATTTGTTTCAGCTCGTACAGCTCATGCAGGCCACGGACTGCCCCAGTGCAGCCTGTTTGTTTCAGCTCGTACAGCCCATGCAGCCCACGGACTGCCCCAGTGCAGCCCAGCTCTCTCTCTCTAATTCGATCTTGTTGCCAATTCAGAGTGTTTATTGCTTTGCTTATGATGATATTACGTTTTTTTCACAAAGTATGTAGTTCAACAGTTCTGGAAATTTTAATCGAACAGTGTAAAAAACTACTTCAACGTTTTTTATATAAAATGCTGAAATAGTACATTCAAAAACACTGGACTAATATAAAATATCAGCTATGAGGTAAAAAACAAACCATTGCATTCTGTTTCGTTGCATTAAACTTAACCCTGGTAGAAACCATGATGGTCTCGTACTCACAATTTGAAACAAAAAGAAATGCATTTCAAGTTTGAGATTCCAACAAGTTAATCACCCACCCATCAGACTCTGATCAAATTGTGTCACATATCCTTCATATGGTTGGTTGGTTGGCTCCCGCACCTGACATGAATATGATATAAGACATCCATTTTCTATATAGCATTAATCTCAAACACCCTAAAGGTGTCGTAGAAACCTAAATCTTGAGGAAAATGCATTAATCTTGGCAAGTCAAGGTGCATGTGCCTTTTGACCCTTTTATCAAGAGGGTTTTACCTGTATGCCATCGCGAAAAATGACCCCAACCCTCAGGTCACTGAAAGATCAAAGCGAACCTGTGTATCCAATGTCATTTTGGTTTTGTCTCACATGCCACTCCGTCCGGATTTCTGTTAGATTTTGCCATTTGGGCGCACTGACAGGTGGGTTCGAGCCGGAAAAAGACCAAAATACCCCCCCTCTCTCCTTCTCTCTCCCTCATCCTCTCTCCTGCCTCCTCCAGCCATGGTGGCGGAGCTCGCGCGCGCGTCGGCCATGGCGGCCGTGGCGGAGCTCGCGCCCGCGCCGACCGTGGCGGAGCTCGCGCCCGCGCCGGCCATGGTGGCCGCGGCGGAGCCACGCGCCCGCGCCGGCCGCGGCGGAGCTCGCGCTCGTGCGGGCCATGGCGGCCGCGGCGGAGCCACCCCGCACGCGCCGGCTCGACGGGAGGAGCTGAGCGGGGTGAGGATGAGGGAGAGAGAGAGGGGTATTTTGGTCTTTTTCCGGCTCAGACCCACCTGTCAGTGCGCCCAAACGGCGAAATCTAACAGAAATCCGGACGGAGTGGCATGTGAGACAAAACCAAAATGACATTGGATACACAGGTTCGCTTTGATCTTTCAGGGAACTGAGGGTTGGGGCCATTTTTCGCGATGGGATACAGGTAAAACCCTCTTTTATCAAGCGGGCTAGCGGCTGAACGGGTGCAACTTGTTTTGTGCCGCACATCTTTGCAAACCAAGGTGCGTCTCCTTTTTGGCCCATTCATATAGCTTCTGGGCTACACCGTGGGCTTTATTCTTATGTTGGCCCGATCATATCGCTTGTGGGCTACACCGTCCAAGTTATGTTTGTTGAGCTCAGGTTTCGTTTCGTGGCCTTCACCATTGCATTTTGGAAGAATTAGTTGTATGCCCTGAAAAAAAACTGCTCTGCTATATGACCTTTTTTCTTTCGAATTTGGTTCTATGGTCTCAAAATAAAATTTATTTGGCTCTATGGCCTTCCGTCAGTTTTGGGCAGCTAACGGTGTTACGTCAGGGATAAAAATAAAAGACTATTTTACCCCTAGCAAAAAAATAAAACAGTTTTGTTTGTATATAGAAAAATTTGGTACATAGTTTGACTTAATTACGAAAACAATTCACAGTAGGTACAGTACCAAATTATGAACTGTACGTACTTTGAATTATATTCATAATTGAGCCAAACTATATACCAAAATTTTGTATATACAAATAAATCTGTTTTATTTTTTGGTTAGAGGTAAAATAGTCTTTTTATCCCTAACTTAACACCATTAGCTGTCCAAAACTGACGGAAGGCCATGGAGCTAAATAAATTTTGTTTTGAGGCCATAGAACCAAATTCGAAAGAAAAAAAAGCCATATATCTAAGAGCAGTTTTTTCCAGGGCCATACACCTAATTCTCCCTTGCATTTTATTTCTCTGCTGTTTAGATCCACTTAGATTTTTTCTTCATTTTAGTACACTCAACTTTTATTTATTCTCTATTCACAGAATGTTCCCTTTTGCACACATGACTTATTTGAGATATATTTTTATTTGTACGACACACTTGCATTATTATTTATGACATATGATCGCGAGCTTTGGTGGACTCGCTGTTGGAATCAATAGTGATTTTTGTTTTAACGTTACATGGAATAACTCATAATTTGGGATGGAGGGAGTACATCATAAAACATTACATGTGTACCGTACGAACATCAATTATATCTCATAGAATAAAAAAATAGAAATGTAAAACATGAAAAATAAAGTTAAATAAAAAAGGTAAAATGTAAAAAAAGTGAAAAATAAGAAAAATCCAAAAAAACATAAAAGAAAAGAAAGAGAAATAGAGAAAAGGAAGAAACATGGGAATAACAAATGAAATATAGGAGATAACTAATTATAATAAAAAGTATTTAAATAAAAAAATAAAAACACAGCAAACTAAAAATAAATAGAAGCAACTAAATAAAGCAAACATAAAAGAGAAAAGAACAAGAAGAAGCAAAAGAAAAAGAAAAAAAATCTCATGCATACACCTACAAAAATAAAACTAAATAAATAATAAAATAAATATAAATAAAAAGCGCCAAATGGATTTTTAAAGTGAAAATAAATAATGAACGTAACAAAGAAAAATAGAAGGAAAAAAAAGAAAAAATATAAAAATGGAAAGAAAATGAATTCCGGCTTCCAACTTGTTTGAACTGAATTTGGGCCTTAATACGGAAGTTGAACTGACGTGAATACCGAATTTGGACCTTAATATGAATTTGGGCCCATTTAGTGGGAGTGGCTTTAGAATTGGAGCTGGACCTTAACACCGACATGCGGAGGGTGTCAGACTCCCAAAGTTTTTGGGTAATTGGAAATAAAGACCAAACATTAATAGAAATCAAACGGTGGACAATAAAAAATTAGGAAGGGAAAATACTTGGAAGTGCCAATTAAATGTGATTATAGTAATAAAATACATGAACCGTTAACTATATTTTTCATGCATTTCCCTGTTTTTTTTAAAAAATATAAGGGATGGTTTCGTAATTAGTTGTCACAAAAAATAAAGATAAATAGTACTAATGGTACTTTCCAACCAATGTAACAAGCTCAACAAAATATGGTGGTTTATGTTCGAGAGCTCAAGGGGTGAATAATTTTATATATTTAAAATTGCCCACAAAATAATTTTCTGAAAATTAATGAGTTGTATTTGTAACAACTTAATATCTACTCCCTCCGTCCCATAATAATAAGTTTATAGAATTTTTCAGAAGTATTAAGGATGTTGGCAAAAGACTCATGTACACTCATCTCAATTTCTTTTTCAAGAAGATCTTTTGAATTTGGTAATTATTATTTGCATGGACACATAATTAGCTTCTGAGTTAGGAGACAATGTTCCACATTTTTTAGATTGTAATTTATTTTAGGAAAAAAATT
Organism: Coix lacryma-jobi var. lacryma-jobi; assembly: GCA_009763385.1. Taxonomy (NCBI): domain Eukaryota; kingdom Viridiplantae; phylum Streptophyta; class Magnoliopsida; order Poales; family Poaceae; genus Coix; species Coix lacryma-jobi. The sequence continues at coordinate 23,360,680 of CM019824.1, forward strand.
AAACCTTAGAAAGTTACTCCTCCGTCCACAAATGATATTCGTATTAGACTAGTCAAAAAGTCATACAAAATATACTTTGACCATTAATTTCTTTTATAATATAAAGTTGGTGGCTAAAAACTCAATAGCATCTTAGAGACACTTTAACACGAATCTTTGATGTAAGTTTTATACTCTAAACTTTTATACAATTTGATTAATTATCGGTCAAAATTTATAAAGTTTGACTTTTTGACTAGTCTAATACGAACATCATTTGTGGATGGAGGGAGTATTTATTTTAGGACCGAAGGAGTATATTGCAAGGCAACTGTGGCGATCTAGAGCACATATTGAAAAGCCACTAGAATGTGTTAATCTTTTCTTTATTTTTGCTCAGTACTTCAAGTTAAGTAGGGGTCCGGAGTTCTTCCGAGACTTTGTATTCTTTATCACAATGAACTTGTCCTGAATATCTTATATTTTGAAAGTATTTCAGAATGTTTGATACAGTATTTCAGAAGCAGTATAGTAGACCTTACAGCTAGCATGAATAATACAGTGCAGATAAGTTATCCAATACGTGCCTCCAAAGGAGATCTAGATATTTACTAGAACTTCAGCTGTTCCCTCTGAAAGTGAACACCAGTCAGACACAGGAACCTTCATCTCTCGATGCTGTGGCATAAATTTATTGGCAAGTGATGTGGTTGATTGCTACACAATGATAGTGATAGCCTTGTTGTAAAAAAAAAAAAAATCAATACTGATGAACAAGTGACCTCCAAGATCATTGGTACTCGTCCGTTTGAAAGTATCTTGATCATGCAAGCCACTATGACATGAACTAGAACTCTAGAAGGTTCAAGGGTTTGTTTAATTTTTTTTATGCATTAAGTCAGTGAGCATTCATTCAACTGATACTCTGATAGGCATTGTTCTCAACTTCTCATTGACATTGTTCCCGCATGGAGCTCGTGATCATTAAGATACAGATATTTTGACGGCAATTCAGTTACTTGGTCGCCGCAGACAAAGCGGTGATGTGTCCTGTTTCCAAGTTTGATTGGAAAACTGACAATTTGGGCTGTAAAAGCGTAAATCATTGGAGCCGTGCGGTTTTACTTGGTCTTTTAAGTGAATAAATTTTGTAGTCGCATTCTCAAACGCTGAGCTATCTGCAATCTCCAAAAAGAACGCTTCATGTCATGTCTGGCTACAAGGTACGGTCTTGTTGCAACTTCTGTTGATAATAGGTTCACCTAATTGAAGGACCTCTGAATCAACAAGATACTTTCAAAAGTAGAAATATTACATCACTCGCACATGAATCTCACCATCATATAATAATCATATAATAAAGCAAAAAGACTTAATTTATAGAGTGTTTGGTGTGAGGAATTAGATGAGACGGTGTATCCTGAGTTCATTTCTTAAATTTGGTAGAATGATATTATTTTTTAGACTCTCGCTATTTATCTGTTGACAACTTTTTTACTAAATCTATCAGATTTCTATACGTTTGATTGTGCTTTAGAGTTTGTGCTATAACTATCTACTAGGTCGTATTCATAAAAAAATCTAACAAATTTGATCACAAAACATATGTAGAACGAAGCGAAACAATCAAGCAACAACAATTTAAAGCATCTCAGAAAAGAAAATCTATATTGCATCATCGGTGTTGGCCCCTTTTGATTACATAAGGATCAAGGTGAGAGCAGAAAAGTGCAGGTCCGATTTACATGGGAAGCTATTATTCACACAATCTCTAGTTGACGTGTAGACATAGTTTCTTGTTAACTAAGAAACTATTTCCTTTATCTCTCTTCTTTAATACAGTGTCACATTATCATTTTGCTTAGTTAGCACCTTAATTAATGAAAAAAATAGAAATCATCTAGTTTCATGGCTAGGAGTGCCCTTATTAGTTGGAACAAACGATCATTTATTGCATCCCTAGCGGTCCACAATCCATGTGGCTTACCTGGGGTCTTGCTTTAAACCAATAAAATTCAGTATTTACAGTTAAATAAAATCGCATTCCCTTTGGAATTTGCCAATCTATGCCCAGTCTCATTATTGACTCAGAGTTATCTTTCTGATTCACCCACCAAATTGACAGCTTGAACCTTCCGAAAATTGCGAGTAAACAGTCATAACTCATAACACAGTTATCTCTTACAATGTAGAACGAAGCGAAACAATCAAGCAACAACAATTTGAAGCATCTCAAAAAAAAAAAAATCTATATTGCATCAACGGTGTTGGCCCCTTTTGATTACATAAGGATCAAGGTGAGAGCAGAAAAGTGCTGGTCCGATTTTACATGGAAGCTATTATTCACACAAATCTTTACTTACAGTAGAAGATAATGAGCAATTAAACCCTCAGTCTACTCACTGAGAAAAATGGAACCGGAGGAAAAAGAATATGATATGATACAACTAGAAGCAGCTGGACCTTTTTGTTTGGATGCAGAGAACATTAAATTACCAAAAATGGCGGTGCAGATCTTAGTGTAGTTTTCTTTTGTTTGCCAGATGAGGAAATGCACCAAGGATGTTGTGCGCCCTCAGGTCCTGCCTTGTTAGGATCCCCACAATTGGAGCTATCTGAACACAAATTGATCACCCAATTTGTTAGAAGAGTTGCATAAATCTCAAAAGGACAGTACTTATTGGTAATAATAATAAAAAAAACAAAGTTTAAGAAAAGTTACAAATAAATTTTGCACTGACCTCAGGGCCTTGGAACTTTGGGATGATGAGCATGTGCCGGAGCGCGCAGGTGCGGAAGAGCACGACGGCCTTGGCCACCGACATGGTCTCCACGACGGTGTACGGCGTGGTGTTGGTGAACGGGTGGAGGTCAATGTACATGTCCAGCTCCTCCGGCGTCAGCTGCGCCGCCACCTCGTCGATGCTCCCGGACTTCTCCGCGAGCTCCGTCGACGAGAACCTCTCACGGGCCTCCCATTCCTCCGTCCTCCTCTTCTCCGTCAGGAACCACCGCTTCTTGAGCACGGCCATGAGGTGGGAGCGGAGCACCAGCCCGTGGAGCTCCGACACGCCCGGCCGCGGCCGGTCCAGCACGGGGAAGCCGTTGTGCGGCGTGGACCTGAGCACCTCGACGACGGTGGACACCTTCTCGATGACCTGCAGCGCGACGACCCGCGGCTTGGCGGCCGCGAGCTCGCCGACGGCGAGGTCCTTCATCCACGTCTCCGGCTTGGGCTCCAGGAACGGCAGGCCCTTGAGGTCGAGGATGATCTCGTAGATGCTGGGGTTGAAGGCGTCGCCGACGGTCTTGGCGATGAGCAGCACGAACATGGTGATGGGGAGCAGGAGGAGGTTGTTGGTGAGCTCGAGGAAGATGACGCAGAGCGAGACGGTCATCCGCATGGAGCCCGACATGAGCGCGGCGGCGCCGAGCACGGCGTAGAGGCCGTGGTCGATGCGCACGAAGCGCGCGAGCAGGAGCGCGAGGATGCGGCCGTAGGCGGAGCCCATGAGGATGATGGGCAGGAAGAGCCCCGACGGCACGGCGATGCCGAAGGTGAAGAGCCCCAGCACGCAGTAGACGGCGAAGAAGACGAGCAGCGAGTCGAGCCTGAACTCGCCGGCGGTGCCCGTGGAGAAGATGTTGCGCGTGGCGTCCGTGTTGGTGGCGTGGAGCAGCGACGCCAGGTCGTTGTAGTAGCCGGCGGGGCAGTTGAACTGCTTGAAGTTGCCGGACTTGCCCACCGTCGGGCACGCGTCGCCGAACGCCGGGTCGCACGGCGAGCACGGCACGGCGAACGGCAGCAGGTAGAGCCCCGCCGACGTGAGCACGGACACGGCGAGCGCGAGCGCCAGCTTCGCCAGCCGGCCCTTGGCGTTGATCAGGTTGTAGAGGCGGAGCACCTGGTGGAGGACGTGGTTGTAGAGCGCCCCCAGGACGCCGCCCAGGACGCCGACGGCCGTGACGGGGAGGAGGTCGCCGACGTGGTAGCGGACGGTGACGTCGCCGACGTCGAAGAGGATGAGCCCGCCCTCGCCGAACATGCCGCACCGCCCGTCCCTGCACACCTCGATGAAGCCGCGCAGCACCACCACGACGGTGGCCGTGCTGAAGAAGGTGCGCCACAGCAGCGCGCTCCGCCACCACGTGGCCACCTCCTCCAGCGCGAACAGCACGCCGCCGACGGGCGCGCGGAACGCCGCGCACACCCGGACGACGCGCCGCACGTGATCAGGTCCCGCCGGTCCCGGTCGTTGTTGAAGTAGCGCAGCCACCGCCAGCGCAGCCGCCACCGGCCCTCGCCGCCCTGGCTGAGCAGGTTGGCCAGGCACGCGCCGATGTGCACCAGCGGGCCCTCCTTGCCGAGGTCCATTCCCGACGACACGGCGCCGATGCTGCCAAGGATCTGCAGTATCATGTGGAGCGGAAGCGGAACAGGTTTCTTTCTCTTTTCAGAAGGCCGCAGCAGGAGCAAGCAGAAGCAAAAGAAAACAACAAGACAGAAGAGAGAAAAGGAAAAGTCAGCCTTGAATGATTGACCTTGACGATGAGCTGCGGCGCGCCGAACATGTTGGGCGTGTCGACGCCGTTGAGATAAGCCTTGATCTCGGGGATGCCGGGGCCGGCGGCGGTGGGGGCGAAGACGACGCAGAGCACGGCGGCGACGAAGGTGAGCGCGAAGTTGACGCCGGCGAAGTAGAGGAAGCCCGCCCAGTAGCGCCTCTCGCGGACGAGGTTGACCATGTGGAGCATCTTGAGGCCGGAGATGTTCTCGATGGCGAGGTTGATGAGGGACGCGATGACGCCGGTGAGGAGGCCCACGAGGAACGCCATGGCCCACTTGAGGAAGATGTACTGCAGCACCTCCACGTTGGACCGGCTCCGCCAGTCGTGCTTGAACAGATCGTTCTCGATGATCCTGGGCGCCAAAGCCGCCAAGAACAGAGCAAGCAGAGACAATTCAACTTCGAGACGCAAGAGCAGAGCACGCCGTCGCCGGGCCTTCACCAAATCACCAGCCAGCCATGACGACAAGCACGGAGGAACTGTAGCAGCAAGAAGAACGAATGCTCACTCGTAGTCGAGGCTCTCGATGTGGGAGACCTTGGCGCCGACGATGGCGAGGTGGCTGGCCGTCAGGGTGGTGCTCCGCTTCAGCAGCGGCTGCTCCAGGGAGCTGATGCCGTTGCCGCTGCCGCCGCCTCCGCCGCCGCCGCCGGTGTTCTCTGGGTCCTCGAGGTCTTTCACACCGTCGTCGTTCTTGCATTCCGGCTCCGGCCATTCCGGCGCCGGACTGGGCTCCGTCGCCGGCTCCCGGCCGAGCCTCGGGCTCTGCTCTTCCTCCATGGCTGTCCCCGGGACCGGGAGAGAGAGAGAGCTCTGTCTGGCCTCTCAAGTCTGAAGCAAGCGATTGGAGGGGACCGTGGAATTCGCCCTTATCTATGTGGCTGGCTAGAGCTAGACGGACAACTTGCAAGGATGGGCTATAAGCGTGCGTTTGGGAGAGCTGCACGGAGCTGATTCTCACAGAGAATTACTCCCTGGCTGCCAAACGCATTTTACAGTGTAAAGTGATTCTTTGCTGATTCTATGGAGTGATTCTCTGAAATTAACTAGGAGGCTAAGAGCTGAAAAAAAGTAGCTTTACCTGATTCTGTGAAGTGATTCTCTATCCTGATTTTGAGAGTTTAGGCTAAAGAATCAAAGAGAATCTACTTTCAGCCACAGAATCACTTCACCAGAGAATCTGAGAGCACAGCTGGAGAATCAGGGAGCACAAATCTCCCAAATAGGCCCTAAGACTATCTCCAACAATGAGACTCATTCCCAAAATGAGTTATGCACAGTACTTTTTTTACCCCCAAACAGCCTCCAACAGCTACCCCAAATTGATGACTCATTTTAGGTATCAACCACAAGAAGAGGCATAAAAGCATCATGCAAAAGGGAGGACCCAAACCTGAGTGGGCCCACTGCTGGGAGGGAAGTGACGTTAGGAAGATGAAACAAGGTTGTCTGTTGGAGACTAAATAATTTGGGTCACATAGCTTTTCACTGTTGGTCACCCAAATCATAAAATGCCTCTCCTATTTGCCTGCCTTGTGTTGGAGACAGTCTGATGACCGATGAGAATGAGATCTCTCATTTCAGACACCTTCACCTCATATAGGCCAAAACTCCAAAAGGCTTTGGCCTTTTCTTGCCCCCTTTTGCTTGAAAAAATTAAACTTGCCGAGTCCTAGTCCTCAAATGAACATTTTCTTTGAAAGCAATGTGCTTTGTTTACATGGTGAGGAAAATTCAGCACTGTTGTCAATGCATAAATTGTACAAATGATAGAGTTTTGAAAGTTTATTACAGGTGATAAGGCTATTCAATAATCTGAGGGACTGATCCCTGCCATGAGGGGGTGAGGCGCCTGTGCCTCTTGGGAGGTCACCAAAGCTCACCTCTCACTTCAGGTGAGGTGAAAAGGGTGTTTGGTTCTCACCCCTAGAGTTTAGCCACTAAAATTTAGTGGAGGTCACTAGAGTTGTAGTGTTAAAAGGGACTTTTAGTGGGGGTGTTTGGAACTTTAGTGACTAAAAGTGACTAAATTTTAGTGGCTAAACTCTAGAGGGTGTGAACCAAACACCCCCGAAGAGTGCAATGAACACAGCTCATCCGGTGTCTCACTCTCTCACTTCTGTGACCACTAGGCAACCTCCCTTTGTTTATGGATTATGGATGGACTGATAGAACCACCTCAAGGTGCAAACAAAGGGACAAAAAGCTTGGCCGTGTCTACTATCCATGGAGCGCTGAACTTTCCACGGGTTTTGGATCAAATACAGTCGGCCAGATCAGTGTGGCCTTTAGCATGGGGCTAGGGAAAATTTTGGTAAATTTCCCATTGTTTTTTTTTGTATCAGTCTTTGGACTGCTAAATCCAAATATTTTGGAGGATTGGCGAACTGTGTTTTGGTATATTTTGGAGGAAAGTACTAGTGAATGAACCTTGGGTGGGCTCAGTTCCTTGGCACTTGATCACTTGCCTACTAGTTCGATGAACGAAGAACAAGGGCAACTTTAATATGATTTAAGCCAACTCCTAAGAGAGCATAATTATAATGATAATCCTTAAACAGGGGAAATGGGATATGCTGATCGATGCTTTTGTTATGTAGCGATGCTTACAGTCGAGTGATCCAGTACTCCAGTGGAGATAAGAACGGGGCAAGGCAGCACCGGACAATGATTCGCGGGTCCCTGTCCCTGTTGGATGAATAAGGAATTTCATATACATCTTTAGAAAATTATTACTGATCCATTCTTCAAATGTAAAAGTTGCATTCTGTCAGGGTTGTTTGGGTGGTGCACAACATGGTGTAATATGACTTTTATTTTTCTTTGAGAGGCTGTTTGGTTTTAGAGGCTAAACTTTAATTCCTGTCACATCCAATATTTGGATACTAATCTGGAGTATTAAATATAGATTAATTGTAAAACAAATTATACATATATAGGCTAATTTGCGAGACGAATATATTAAGCCTAATTAATATGATTTGGTAATATGGTGCTACAGTAAACATACACTAATGATGGATTAACTAGGCTTAATAGATTCATCTCGTAAATTAGTCTCTACGATGTAATTAGTTTATATTTAGCTAATTAACATCTAAACACACAACGTGATAACTTTAATCACTAGAACCAAAAAATAACTTTAATCACTAGAACCAAACAACTCAATAGAGCAATAGTAGCCCCACCTGCAATGACATTAAACTCTTTACTGAGACTAGCCTAATTGGACTCCATTTGCTTCGAAAATACTGCATGTACATGTAGGTGTAGTCACAACATTCTAACAAAGTAGCTAGCTGTTATTTTGAGTTACCTTCAATAAATTTTAGTTAATTCCATTAAAATTCCAAGATGTGAACATGCGGTTTTAGTTATGTATTTGGTTTTTGATATGGGCCCAAAATTGCATACAACAGCATGCAAATGAGGCATTTTCAATAAATTTTGGTCAATTTCGCTATGAAATAATGTGTGAACGTGGTATTTTCAATTTTAGGTTCCAGTTTTCAATGTGGGCTTTATGTGTATATCTAATCATACTGGTATGCAAATGAAACCTTTTTTCATGGATTTTAATTGGATTTGTCCATATGAGTTTTTGTGTCTAACTACATGTGGTCAAATAGAGGATTGTTCCTTGTCATGGGTTATGAAATTGATTATTCTACCCTTTTTATATAAGTAGCACATTAACACTTGCTCTAGCATGGTCTAAATACTGTTACATGAGTATTTAAAGGTTATGGATTAAGTTGTAACATATAACTAATATAAATTTGTTTAGAAGATGACACAAGAACTTCTGATTTAATATTTGCCATTAGCATTGATCTAACTTTAATTTAATAATGGTAGAGGTGTGTAATGCATATGTAGCACATTTTATGGCTACTCAATTATGTTTCATAGAAGATATATAGATTTGATGGAATTTTAATTTATTTTTTATAAGACAACGATGTGGAGAGTTTACATAAAAATTGAAGGATCTTTTATGATGGTATATCTGACTAATTTAAATGAAATTTAGAGGTTACTTTGCTTTATGTGTGATAATGGTTCAGATAGATAATTTAAATAAAAACTTAGGGGTTATTTTGTCGACTTCATGTCCCTATAGGTACCCTCCCTAGGCTATAACTTTGTATTATCTTTGAGGGTATCTATGCCCATGTAGTCGAAAACTTTGTATTATCTTTGATAACAAAACCAATGTACATTTAGATGCAAAATACAAGTTTATTTAAGTTATCATTGGCATAAATAGACAATTCAGACACAAATTTAGTGGTTATTTTATGTATTTTTATGATATTAAACTAGATAAATTTTTAGATATCAGGAGAGATCTGGTTGTTGTTGTTTTTGATGATAATTAGAGTCTAACAAATTAATTGTGAGATATTTCTGATTATTGTGTAATCTTTATTATTTTTCTAGCACATCCTGTAAGCATTAATGTGGATATTTTGTTGCAGGTCTCTAACTATTGCAACACTACTGGGTCCTATTTGGATTACCTTGGAGTATAGTAACTGAAAGGATCAAGATGCCCAAGAGGGGGGGTGAATTAGGCTTTTCTAAAACTTCTTGCAATAATAAAACCTATCAAGCCCCAATTAACCCCCTAGTGCCTAGAAGTGTGTTTGACAAGAATCAATCGCACAAAAGACTATCGCTAAACCAATTCTACTCTAGCATGGCAATTCAACTTATGAGAGAACAACAAGTAAATGTGAAATTGAATTGCTCAAAGGTAAATGCGTAGTAAAGAGAGTAGAGATGACACGACGATCTTTTTGCCAAGGTATCGAGGTGTCGGCACACCCCCTAGTCCTCGTTGGAGCACCCGCGCAAGGGTATCGCTCCCCCTTGATCCGCGCAAGGATCAAGTGCTCACTACGAGCTGATTCTTCGCCACTCCGGCCCGGTGAATCGCCCGCTACCGGTCACAAGCTTGCTTGGGTCATCCACAATGCCACCGGATGCTCTCCAAGATTCACGATCGCCACCAAGCCGTCTAGGTGTTGCCGATCACCAAGAGTAACAAGCTAGAACTGTCACTTGACCAACACAAGGCCAAAAAGATGGATGGATGCACACTTGCTACTCAATTCTCACTAGGAGGTGTCTAATTCTCACAATTAGCAAATCACTCAACCTCACTAGGGCTCTTGCACTCACTCACACTCACAATGTGTTTCTCAGCTGATAGAAGTGGCAAGAACACTCAAATGGATAGAGGAAAGGAAGTATATATACTCCCCCAACCGGCCATCCAAAAATAGCACAAGACAGACATTCTGCGGGGGCATCGGACGCGCCGATGCCTAGCATCGGACGCTGCGATGACCTCGTCCAACGGTCTACTGTACCTTCTTGTGGGCAGCATCCGATGCCACCACATCGGACGTGTCCGATGTGGATTTACACTCTCTGGAACCTCTCTGCATGGCCATCGGACGCTGGCCCTCAGCGTCCGATGCCTGCGTCCGATGCGGCCTTCAGTTCACGCCCACGTGAACAGTGGCATGGGCGCGTCCGATGTGAACACATCGGCGCATCCGATGCCACGCACCAGACTAAACCCTAGTCGGGGTGGGCACCTGGCCAGCGTCCGATGCCCATAACAAGGGCAGACTCAACTCGGATCGCGACGCGGCCAAAACGACTTTTGATCCTCTCGACTTAAGGCATCTCTCTGAGCTACCTAGGGCTATGAATTAACAAGTGTGCACCACACCTACCTTAATAGACTCATCCAGGTCAAGCTATTGATTCACGCTCCCCTTTATAGTACGGCCAAAGGAAAAACAAAGACCTAAGACTACCTAAGTGTCCTCCAACACCATGTGACACTCAGCCTAGTCTACCACCGTCTTCGACGTCCATCCTTTGAAAACCGAAACGATATCCATCACCAGAGGACATGAACTCCATATGCCCGTATCGTCGCCATTACCGTGACCTAACTCAATCCTGTTCTGCAAACACACGTTAGTCACAGTAATCTTGTGTTTCATCCAATCACCGAAACCACTAGGGGCCAAGATGCGTTCAATCTCCCCCTTTTTGGTGATTGATGACAACACGAGATCGAGTATATAGAGAAGAAGTTTTTAAAACATGACATGTATGACCTTGCAATGAATAAGAGAAATTGATTAGGGGCAAGTTCAAACATGTCATGCCATCATCCTGCACTCAACAAGTTAGAGTGAATAACAAGTGCAAGAGTAAAGAGCTCGAATACATAACAAATGAGAATTGAGCACAAGTAATCGAGAAGGGCGAAATAACATGTCATATCATATATCACAATGAGCACATACATGTCATAAAGGTCCATAGCATAAGTATATCACATAAATGTGCACAAAAGATACGATAAGTAAAGAGCGTATGTGAAAGAAACACAACATAAGATATCGAAACCCTCTCACATCGCTCCCCCTATTGCTATACTCATCTACTCTCCCCCTTTGGCATCAAGCGCCAAACTAAGCGTCGGAGGGCGGAGGTGGTGCAGACGAGTCAGGCGCCGTCTCCGGAGTACGCTGAGTGAACTCAAACTGCTGGAGGTACTCCTCAGAGTCGGAAGACGAAGCACGAGTAGTCGGCGGACCCTCTGTAGCTGGAAGCTGCGGTGAAGCGGTCCGGGTCGGCGCGGGCACTGACTGCTCTGGCTGCTCTGGTGAGGTCTGCTCTGCCTGCTCAGAAGCTGTCTGCTCTGTCTCTGTCGCAGTCTCAGTCTGTGTAGCTATAGCCGCCTGAGCCTCGGAGTGCGGAAGCTCTGGAATCGAAGATAGCTCAGGCTATGCTGTTGTGGTAGTCTCAGACTGGACTGGCTCGATCTGCTCAGAGGACGCAACGGAGCTCGGTAGGGTCTCTGTGGTGGAGGTCACAGGAGCCGTCGACGTCAGAACTGGGTTCGGAAGGTCTGGAGTAGGAAACCCAGTGAGCTCACTGAAGCTGGCAGACAAGTCCCGCGTCACGGTGGTGGTCGTCGCGAACAGAGACTCTGTCGGACGTGGCGTGAAACCAGTACGCAAGGGACTGAACACAGGGGCTCCTCCAGGTGGCGTGGTGAAAGAGAGGAACTGGGAGGAGCTCTGCGGAAACAGCTGCTGCTGCCCAAACTGCTGGGGAAGGACAGGTGGCTGCCACTGGATCTGCTGCTGGGGGGAGGCTGCTGCCACTGCCACTGGGGAGGTCCACTCGCAAGCCTCTCCATGAAACTCAGGGTCTGCTGCTGTAGTGCCATCATCTGACGCTGCAGGGCGTCTGAGCGCTCCTGAGCCTGTTGCTGTGCTAGACGCTGCTGCTCCTGGGCTAAACGTTGTACGTCCTGTGTCACGGTCCTCTGCTGCTCCTCCATCCGTGCTAGTATAGCAAGTAAAGCTGGGTCGGAGGAGGCAGTACGACGTCCCAGCCTGAGAGTCATGTGCGCGTGGCTGGTAGCGAGGCGGGAGCTGGTAGTCCTCGTCTGAGCTGTCGGTGGGGTCCTCTGCAACGTATGTATCACCACCCTCGAGCTCTGCTAGCTCCTGCTCTGCAAGTGCTCGGATTGCCTCGTCCTGCTCCTGGAGGGACTCTGGAACCGCTGGCCTCTGGCGCGAACTAGACGGGGCGTCCTGCTGCTGCTGCTGCCTGCGATCCCGGTCGTGTCCCAACAGCTGACTTATGTTGTACTCGGGGAACATGATCGCGGACCCGGTAAGAGACTGGCCAGGGTCAGATACTGTCGTGGCAGCTACCTTCCACAGAATGTAAGAGATCCAATGTGCATAAGGAAGCTGCCTGCGGGCCTTGATGCCCTCTGCTACTGTGTCCTCCATCTCACACAAAATCACGTCCCAGACGTCAAACTCCTGCTGCCTGACTAGGTAAGCAAGTAACCAAGCTTAACCACGCTCTCATTGTCACACAACAAAGGTACCCTTTCTAGAACTACACCATTGAATCTAGGTTGCTTGTCAAGTTTGCTCATGGGTAAGCTTCTTCACACGCTTTTTAGGGCGGTTATATTAACCACGTCTGACAAGCCTATGTGCATAGCAAAATTTAAACATGGCATATAATACAATGCAATGCAAAGACAACCCCCTTTCACCTTTTGACAAAGTTACTTAGATCAAGCACATTAAGCTCACTTCGCAATCTACAAAGAGTTTTTCATCTTGGGGTTTTGTGAAGATATCCGCCAATTGATCTTCGGTTCTAACTCCCTCTAAGGATATGTCTTTCTTTGAAACATGGTCTCTAAGAAAGTGATGACGAATATCTATGTGCTTTGTGCGAGAGTGTTGAACCGGTTGTTAGCAAGCTTAACCGCGCTCTCATTGTCACACAACAAAGGTACCCTTTCTAGAACTACACCATAGTCTAAAAGGTTTTGTTTCATATAAAGTATTTGTGCACAACAAGCACCCGCGGCTATGTATTCCGCCTCGGCGGTAGACAAGGCCACACTATTTTGCTTTTTAGAACTCCATGAAACTAGTGATCTCCCAAGCAAATGGCACCCTCCGGATGTGCTTTTTCTATCTACTTTGCAACCCGCGTAATCCGAATCGGAATACCCAACGAGTTGGAAGTTAGCTCCTTTGTGATACCAAAGGCCAAAGCTTGGGGTGTGCTTTAGGTAACCTAAGGATTCTCTTCACCGCTATGAGATGTGATTCCCTAGGATCGGCTTGAAAGCGAGCACACATGCACACACTAAACATGATGTCGGGCCTAGATGCGGTCAAATATAACAAACTACCAATCATAGAACGGTAGAGAGTTTGATCAACCGGGTTACCTCCCACATCTAGGTCGAGATGTCCGTTTGTTGGCATTGGAGTCTTGATAGGCTTGCAATCATCCATGTTGAAGCGCTTGAGGAGGTCTTTTGTATACTTCTCTTGAGATATGAAAGTCCCCTCCTTCAATTGCTTGACTTGGAAGCCTAGGAAGAATGTGAGCTCTCCAATCATGGACATTTCGAACTCCTTGACATCAAATCACCAAATTCCTTGCAATAGGCTTTATTTGTTGACCCGAAGATGATATCATCAACGTAGACTTGACAAATGAAGATTTCTCCATCAAGCTTCTTGGTGAATAGTGTGGTCGACCATCCCAATGGTGAAGCCCTTCTCAATGAGGAAGTCCCGAAGGCGCTCGTACCATGCTCTTGGGGCTTGATTGAGCCCATATAGCGCCTTGGACAACCTATAAACATGATTAAGATATCTAGGGTCTTCAAACCAGGAGGTTGATCAACATAGACTAGTTCATTTATGAAGCCATTTAAAAAATGCACTTTTCACATCCATTTGATATAATTTAATGTCATGATGTGATGCATATGCAAGGAGGATACAATAGCTTCGAGTCTTGCAACCGGTGCAAAGGTCTCTCCAAAATCCAAGCCTTCACTTGAGAGAACTCCTTTGCCACTAGCCTTGCCTTGTTTCTAACCCTTGCCTTGATCATCTTGCTTGTTTCTAAACACCCATTTTGTTCCAATGACTCTTGCGCCTTTGGGTCGCTCTTCAAGTGTCCAAACTTGGTTGCGAGTGAAGTTGTTTAATTCTACATGCATAGCATTCACCCAATCCGGATCACCTAGAGCTTCATCTACAATGGTAGGCTCAATAAGAGACACAAAGGAGTGATGTTCAATAAATAACAAGTTTTTGAGATTGAGTCATTACACCCCTTGTTGGACTCCCTATGATGAGATCTTGAGGATGAGCTTGTAGTAGAGGAGTAGTCCTTTGATCAACCACTTGAGGGCCGCTTGTGGAGCATCAACATCTTGAGCTTGTACCACCATTTGATCATGGGAGACATGAGTATCTTCAAATGGATCCTTCCCATCTTTGTCATCAACAAGTGGTACATTGGATGAGGATGGCTTGTCAATGACTTGCACATCATCGTCATCATCTTTAGGCTTGATGGCTCCAGCCGGCATGTTTTTCATTGCTTCCCTCAATGGTTCATCACCTACATCATCAAGATTTTCATGCTCTCCTTGAGAGCCATTAGATTCATCGAATTCCACATCATATGTTTCTTCTACCATCCCGGTGGCATGGTTGAATACTCGATATGCTTTGGATTTCAATGAGTAACCAACAAGAAAACCAATATCACATCAGCGTTGAAACTTCCCTAGGTGTTGGCGCTTCTTGTAGATGTAGCATTTGCACCCAAACACTCTAAAGAAAGATACATCCGACTTCTTGTTGTTGAGTAGCTCATAGGGGGTCTTGCCAAGTAGACGATGGGGAAACAATCGATTTGATGCATAGCAAGCGGTGTTGATTGCTTCCGCCCAAAATCTCTCCGGTGTAGTGTACTCATCTAGCATTGTCCTTGCTAGGGTGATTAGAGTCGGTTCTTCCTCTCAACTACCCCATTTTGTTGTGGTGTGTAGGTTGCGGAACTTCATGCTTGATCCCAACTTCCTCACAATATTGCTCAATGTGGGTGTTGTCAAACTCTCTTCCATTGTCACTTCTTATCTTCTTGATCTTCAAGTCAAACTCATTTTGGGCTCTCTTGGCAAACTTCTTGAATGAAGGGGTTGCTTCGGATTTGTCATGAAGAAAGAATACCCAAGTGTATCTAGAGTAGTCATCAACGATCACTAGGCAATAGAGATTTTCACCCAAGCTAGCATATGTTGTTGGTCCAAAAGATCCATGTGAAGTAGCTCTAACTCTCTTGATGTTGACACAAAGGCTTTGGTTGGATGGTATTTGCAACTTGCTTGCCGGCTTGACATGCACTACACAATTTGTCCTTCTCAAACTTGACATCCTTCAAGCCTCTAACCAAATCCTTCTTCAATAGCTTGTTGAGAGTGTTCATTCCAACATGTGCTAATCTTCTATGCCATAGCCAACCAAGTGATTGCTTAGTGAACAAACATGTCTTCAAGTTGGCATCTTCGGAGGTGAAATCCACTAGATAGAGATTGTTATATCTAAAGCTTTGAATATCACTTGTGTATCATCTTTCTTGGTTACAACCACTTCCTTGTCGGTGAACAAACATTGAAAGCCAAGATCACATAGTTGCCCAACGGATAGCAAGTTGAAGCTCAATGATGCAACTAGTAGCACATTGGAGATGGTATGATCATTTGATATAGCCACTTTGCCCAATCCCTTGACATTGCCTTTGAGTTGTCACCAAATGTTATCTTTTCTTGGTCATCGACATTCTCTTCAAGTGAGGTGAACATCTGGGGATCACCGTCATATGTTGTGTGCAACCACTATCAATCACCCAATGAGATCCACCGGTCTTGTAGTTCACCTACACACACAAGAAATCAAGCTTGAGCTTTGGGACCCAAACTTGTTGAGGTCCCTTAACCTTCTCTACTAGAGACTTTGCAACCCAAATTTGCTTTGGCCTATTTTTTAGGAGGCCCCATAAACATAACTTTCATCTTGACACTAAAGTCATGTCTAAGCATGTAGTGAGCATTGAAAGCAAAGGGCCTAGCATGCTTGGGCAAGGGTGTGGGCTTTGGCTCTTCACAATCATGAGCAAAGGGCCTTCCTTTCCACACTCATAGCATCTTCCAATCTTCTTCTTCTTTGGCTTAGTGATGCTCTTGCGTTGCTTCATATTCTCTTCAAGGAAGCCAATGCCATTTCTATTGGTCTTCATGACGGTGTTCATGAGTAGCTCACTTTGAAGACATTGTCCCTTGGTGAATTTCTTCAACCGGTGGTGAGGTGCTCCTTCTCTCTCTTAAGCTTGTCATTCTCTTGTTGGAGCTCTAATTGAGATGGTGTCATCTTGTAATCTCTCTCCATCTTCAATCTCTTGTTCTCTTCTTTTAGCATGTCAAGCTCAAGTGTCATGCTATACTCATCATCTTGGGTCTCAACAATGACTTGCTTTGTGGTTGCAAGCTTCTCTAGATCAACCTTGAGCTTTGCATTCTCATTCTTGATCTTGATATAATCATCATAGTGATCGGCCACAACCACATTCTTGCCCTTGCCACTAGCTCTTTGCTCATCATGCTCACTAACCAAGTCCTCACAAGATGTTGCTATGTCACACTTAACAACAAGGTTAGGAGCATCATGTGTCTCATGTGATAGCATATCATAAGCAATGGTGAGAGTATCATAATCTACTTTCACTTGAGTGTATTGTTCTTTGAGCAATTGATAACTAGTGGTAAAGTCACTATGTATCTTATCAGTTTTCTCATTTTAGCTTTGAGCTCTTTGTTAGAGGACTTGAGCTCCTTGATAGTGGATGACATAGTTGCAAGTTCATCTTTAGTTCATCACTAGCATGAATAGCATGATCACATTTCTCAACAAGAGATTCATTTTCATCAACAAGCTTTTCATTTTTAGCTCTAGTCTTTCTTATGATTTTGGTGTGGTTGTTTAGCAATGTAACAAGCTCATCATAAGTAGGTGACTCAAATTCACCATCACTATCACTAGAGTCATCATCGTTTTGTACCTTCCGGTCACCCTTGGCCATAAGGCATAGGTGTGTAGATGATGATGGAGACGGTGGTGTGTGGTGTAGTAGAAGCCAATGACTAGAGCGGCCACCTTCTCCTTCTCATCATCACTATCTTCATTTGATGAGCCACCGGAGGAATCAATGTCGGTGAGCCAATCACCAACAATGTAAGCCTTCCCACCTTTCTTGTGGTATTGCTTCTTCTTCTTGCCATCCTTCTTGTAGTAGGGCTTTTCATCCTTCTTCTCATCTTCACTGATGAGTCATACTTCTTGCCCTTGTTCTTGTTCTTGTAGCTCTCTTCTTGGGCTTGGTGCATTGATGAGCAAGATGGCCAAGCTCACCGCAATTGTAGCAATCCATTTCGGAGATTGGCCTCCTCTTGCTACTTGTGAAGAACTTCTTCTTCTTGAGTCAAAGTTGACTCCATTCTTGTGAAGCTTCTTCAACATCTTGGTGGTCCTTCTCACCATGAGAGCAATGTTGGAATCATCTTCTTCATCACTTGTGCTCTCATGATGCACCACAATAGCCTTGGACTTGCCCTTCTTGTCATGGCTAGCTTTGAAGGCCAAGTCCTTCTTCTTGTCGGTGGAGGAGCCACCACTTGGTGTGATGTGCATGTACATCTCATGCGCATTGATCTTTCCCAAGATTTGAGTTGGTGTAGCGGTGGAAGAAGATCACCTTGATGTAGAACCGTCACAATGTGTCCATACTTCTCAATTGAAGGACACAAAGAATCTTCCTCACAACATCGGATGGTTGCATTTGTGTGAGGCCAAGTCCATTGAGTTCCTCTACAAGAACATTCAACCGTGAGTACATTTCATTTGCACTTTCATTTGAATGCATATCAAAGGAGTGAAGCTTTTGCATAACTAAATGATAGCGTTCCTCACGCTCACTCTTGTTCCCTCATGGAGTGCACAAATGTTTTCCCATAGATCATGGGCATTTTTTGTGGTTCCGAACACGGTTGAACACATCTTTGCAAATGCCTCTAAAAGGATGTTTTGGCTTTTGCATTCCATTTATCATTTTCCTCCTCATTAGGAGTGAGGCTTGTGCCTTCCTTGGGCATGGCAAAACCGGTGATTGCGGCATCGCGACATTTGCCATCAACCGCTTCTAGGAACGACTACATACGGATTTTCCAATATGGAAAGTCGTCTCCCTCAAACATGGGAGGTGGTCCATCACCTTCGGACATCTTAACTCTAGGCGGTTAAGCCTAAATCGAGAGCACGAGGCTCCGATACCAATTGAAAGGATCAAGATGCCCAAGAGGGGGGGGGGTGAATTGGGCTTTTCTAAAACTTCTTGCAATAATAAACCTATCAAGCCCCAATTAACCCCTAGTGCCTAGAAGTGTGTTTGACAAGAATCAATCGACAAAAGACTATCGCTAAACCAATTCTACTCTAGCATGGCAATTCAACTTATGAGAGAACAACAAGTAAATGCGAATTGAATTGCTCAAGGTAAATGCGTAGTAAAGAGAGTAGAGATGACACTACGATCTTTTTGCCGAGGTATCGAGGTGTCGGCACACCCCTAGTCCTCGTTGGAGCACCCGCGCAAGGGTATCACTCCCCCTTGATCCGCGCAAGGATCAAGTGCTCACTACGAGCTGATTCTTCGCCACTCCGGCCCGGTGAATCGCTCGCTAACCGGTCACAAGCTTGCTTGGGTCATCCACAATGCCACCGGATGCTCTCCAAGCTTCACGATCGCCACCAAGCCGTCTAGGTGATGCCGATCACCAAGAGTAACAAGCTAGAACTCTCACTTGACCAACACAAGGCCAAAGAGATGGATGGATGCACACTTGCTACTCAATTCTCACTAGGAGGTGTCTAATTCTCACAATTAGCAAATCACTCAACCTCACTAGGGCTCTTGCACTCACTCACACTCACAATGTGTTTCTCAGCTGATAGAAGTGGCAAGAACACTCAAATGGATGGACGAAAGGAAGTATATATCTCCCCCAACCGGCCATCCAAAAAACAGCACAAGACAGGCATTCTGCGGGGGCATCGGACGCGCCGATGCCAAGCATCGGACGCTCCGATGACCTCGTCCAACGGTCTACTGTACCTTCTTGTCAGACTATTTAAAGGGACATCGGACGTTGGGCAGCGTCCGATGCCACCACATCGGACATGTCCGATGTGGATTTACCCTCTCTGGAAACCTCTTCTGCATGCCATCGGACGCTGGCCCTCAGCGTCCGATGCTTGCGTCCGATGCGGCCTTCAGTTCACGCCCACGTGAACAGTGGCATGGACGCGTCCGATGTGAACACATCGGCGCGTCCGATGCCACGCACCAGACTAAACCCTAGTCGGGGTGGGCATCGGACCCACCTGGCCAGCGTCTGATGCCCATAACAAGGGCAGACTCAACTCGGATCGCGACGCGGCCAAAACAACTTTTGATCCTCTCGACTTAAGGCTTCTCTTTGAGCTACCTAGAGCTATGAAATAACAAGTGTGCACCACACCTACCTTAATAGACTCATCCAGGTCAAGCTACTGATTCACGCTCCCCCTTTATAGTACGGCCAAAGGAAACAAAGACCTAAGACTACCTAAGTGTCCTCCAACACCATGTGACACTCAGCTGTAACACCCTAAATTTTTCTTTAGTTCAAAATAGATTAATATGATTTATTTAAATTTATTGTGGCATTATAACATAGGCAAAATAAATAAATGTTGGGGGAAATAAATTTATCCTAGTTTAGTAACAAGTTGATGCATTCATGCTGCTGCATCTTTTGTTTGAGTGAAGATTTAATTTTGAAAACTAGAATTCAAATCTGGATGGTTGAAAGGCTTTGAAATTCTTTTGCAAATAAAAAGAAAAGAGCAAGCATTTTCCTTTCCCTCCCTTCTCCAATCTGGCCCGCAGGCCTTTATTCTATCCCGCTCCCGGCCCAACCGCGCGCAGCGCCGCAGCGCTCCTGCACGCACCGCCTCCCTCCGCGCGGGCCAAGCCAGTGGGCCGCCCAACCGCGCGCGCGCAGCGCCACAACGCTCCTGCCCGCGCGCTGTCTCGCTGACAGGTGGGGCCCGCTTGTCAGAAGCGTCCCCAACCTCCGCCCGCAATCTCCGCTGCGAGCCGCCGCCGCCGCCCCGCGTCCGGTTTTCTCGCCGCCTGTGTATATCCCGCGCGCTGGCCCTCTATAAAGTGGAGAGCGCCGTTTTCCGCTTTCCGCTTTCCCATCTACTAGCCGCCAACGCCGTAGCCGAGCTCTCCGCCATCACCGAAATCCCTAGCCGCCACCGCCGAGCTCGTCTTCGCATCTCGGCGCTTGGCCGTCGTTTTGAATCCTCTCCGAAGCACCACCGTGCCGTAAGGGTTCTCAGAACCTTTCAATTTCATTTAGTATCTTCCGTTTGCTCTCTAATTGGTCGCCGGACCTGCAGAGATTCCGCCGACCGCCAAACTCCGTCTAGCGCCACCCTCGATCGATCTCCGACTACGATTTGTGGTTGGGTGAGTTCGCCATTCCTTCCTCTCTCTCCCGGTCTTTTCCATTTCGTGAATGGTGGCCGCAATCGCTGGGCTGGCCAACTCCGGCGAGCCTCCGCCGTCGTGGAAGGTCTGAGCCGCCGCACCGGCATTGTGCAAGCCGGCGGCGCCGCCCAAGCCTTGCCCAGATCTAATCTAGATCGTCCAGTCCCGATCGGACGACCGAAATCGGCCGATACCCTTTCGCTGGTAG
This sequence comes from Coix lacryma-jobi var. lacryma-jobi, assembly GCA_009763385.1. Lineage (NCBI taxonomy): Eukaryota > Viridiplantae > Streptophyta > Magnoliopsida > Poales > Poaceae > Coix > Coix lacryma-jobi. Next base: position 23,381,474 of record CM019824.1, read on the forward strand.
ATATGCAAAAGAGCCCCTCGGTTTCCATCTAATTAACCCGCGGTCCCTGCCAACGCTATTAAATCCGAATTTCCGATTTATTTTATTTCGAAAATAGTTTGATCTATTTACAGAACTACCACTGCACCATTTTATCCATAACTTGCTCATTTTAACTCGTTTTGATCCATTCAAATTGCGTTGGTTTCGTAATCTCGTGCTCTACGCAGTAGTACCACTGTAGATTAGTTTTGCAAAAGTTTTATTTCACGTCTAAGTCAGTCTCGTTTAGGCCTTTTATAATCTTGTTTAGGCCGTAACTTCCGCGTTTTAAATCCGATTTCAGTGATCCAAACGTCTATGTGATCGTAGCGACGTATAGATCTGTTTTATAACTTTTATTTATTTATGCAAATCTGTTGGTGTACTGTTCTAATGTTAGACCTGTTTGCAATGCATGTGTGTGCGTGGATGCTTGTATGTTGCGTTGTATTCGAGTTCAGACGGTGAGCAGTACGTGGGTGACGAAGATCAGATCTACTACGACCAGCAGGAGGATCAGAACCAGGAGTACGCGGATCAAGGCAAGTATACATGGGATCATCCTTGTTACCTGTGCATTTAATCTATCAATCATGTGCATGTGTCAAAGATGATAACCATAGGTTTTTTTCCTAGATGTTCAACCTGTACCTTGTTACCGTGGGATATGTGCATATGGGTAGAACTGCTAGTGCTGTAAACCTTCAATTAAGATCTAATAATCTAACTAATGATATGTGCAACTTCTGATCTTATCTTGTTCTTGGTAATGTGAACGCGGGCGTGGGAGTCTTCGTGCTCTTGGCCCCCTTTAAATGATCTTCTGCGGGCAAAAGCTGGGACATACAGTACAACCGTGAGGGCTACATGGCTCTGGTTTTACTTGGTTCGAGGACCTCTCCTCGCTTGATGGTGGTTACCCGAAAGGGCACAAAAGGGGCTCGCCGACTCGGGTATAGGACAGCCTCTGGTCTCATGTGTATAGCCGGGAAGGAATGTGCCATCGGAAAGGGGGTTCCTATATCTGCTTGCCGATTGGAAACCTAGTGGCCACTATCTTGTTAGGGGAACTTCGAAAGACTTCATAGTGTACCCTGCCGCACTTCCTCGGAAGAGGTGATATGGGATTTGCAACCCCTGGCATATGGGGATCACGGCTCACGGGTAAAGTTGTACAAACTCTGCAGAGTATTAAAACTGATATATCAGCCGTGCTCACGGTCACGAGCGGCTCGGAAAACTTGCAGGCTAACCACTTAAACAAAATTTACTTTCGTTCACGTTACTATCATATTTGTGACTCTGAAGATGTTGCCATATTGTTATTCATGTGGTATAATTGGGTTTGCAAGCACAACTTGTTGATTATCTAAAGCTAAAATCTTGACCAACTAAAATGCTAACTGCAGTAAACCAGTGTCAAGCCTTTTTAGCTGCATAACCCCATGTTGCTTGCTGAGTACGAGATGTACTTACGCTTGTTATATTTTCTTCTTTTTGGATAAAAATCCCGGATGGGTAACAGATGGACTTGAGTATGAGCAAGATAGGTTTCCAGAGGATTTCTAGTCTTGCGGATCACCAGTCGACGTCCCTGTGGAGTGGAGCTTCGTCGAGAGTTATTTATCTTCCGCTTGTTTATGTTTAGTTTTATTTGACGGGTTGTAATAAAAACGCTATGTATTGAGCACAGTGATGATGCCTTCGTTGTAATTTGTCCCTTATGTGTGCGACTGATTCCTGGGTGCACATAAGTTATACATTCAATTTTGTTCTTAAAATTGGGTGTGACATCAGCCTAGTCTACCACCGTCTTCGTCGTCCATCCTTTGAAAACCGAAACGATATTCATCGCCAGGGGACATGAACTCCATATGCCCGTATCGTCGCCATTACCGTGACCTAACTCAATCCTGTTTCTGCAAAACACACGTTAGTCACAGTAATCTTGTGTTTCATCCAATCACCGAAACCACTAGGGGCCAAGATGCGTTCAGTAACCTTATTAAAATAATCTTTATGATATCCAAACACTCTAGATTATATAATAAATTATAATAATCTAGACATTATATACTTAAGGATTATAATAAAATCTCATAACCCGCCTCCAACGTACTAATAGCAACCAACAATAACCCAACACTTATAATCTAAGGTTCCAAACAAACCAAATTATTATAATCCATAATCTAAATTATGGAATCCCTAATTCATAATTGAAATTATAATAATCTAAAATGACCCGAACAGAAACCTATAGCGTCTGCTTTATATTTTGGATGTGAAATGGTTTATGTTTTATAGTGTGGGCTTGTTATTTTAACTCTAGATTTTAAGAAAATGGTTGGAAGCACCACTACATTTTTGTCAAGATGACAAAAGTAGGTTTCCCCATAAAAATCTAATCAATTAAGCTATGCTCAATTCATGGAAGCATCAACACTTACTCTTACTAATATAGCACATTGGTTGGAGAATATATTTGAGGAATTGATTATCATGGACTAGGGTTACATGCAAAAATCTAGATTCTTTTACATTAGGCTGGCATATATGCTACTAAAATGGGCCGGAGACTATTTTCTTTATCCATGAATATATAACCTTTTCAATATGACAGTATCATACAAACAACTATAGTTGCAAGGAGCTGATGACAAAAACTTTTATGCTTGTAAACTATTGTGGTAACATATGAAATGAGATAAGCTATCGTTGTTCAAGCTATGTATTCTCCTTTTAATAAGGTTTCACTTTTTTCAAAAATAGATTTCAACAATAATAGACTTTATTTGATTCAACAAAGTCGTCAGCAACTCATCGTTCAACCGTAAGAGTTTGCTATACCAACGGAAATTAGCTAAGTGTCAAATTATACTTTTTAACTTTTCACCAGAAGTTAAATTTATCATATGATTATGTTGATGTTTCTCCAAACTAAATTTGATATCAGATTGCCTCATCACGCTTGGTCCACACGAAGTGGCAATAATTCATTTATAAATGGATATTGAATATTTCAACTATTATGAGCTTCTGATTGCACTGTTTATCATTATTATGCCGACGAATAGTGATTTGAACAAAAAAAAATACTTATTATATTGCATACCATAAATTATGATTATCTAGTTGTTTCTGGAAACAGTAAGTTAATTACGTTCATGTCTTCAGGAATCAGCAAGAGGCAGCTCAAAAACGATTACTAAAAAGTGGATCCAAATATATTTATTGTTTTCTTCTAATACAATGAACTCATCCTGTATATCTTTTATTTTGATATAAAGGATACCAAGTCTTGGAAAGAACTCCCAGTCCCTACTACCTAACTTGAAGTAGAGAGCTGAAAATAAATAAAAGATCAACATATTCCGGTGACTATATCAATCCATACTCTTCTAGATTGGCACTTGTTTTGCAATATAGACATTACAGTGTTTTGAATGAAAAATATGCTTAATTAAATTTCCAAACTTATTTTATATGTAGTTTTATTTTTTTAGAAAATTATTCACATCTTAAGCTCTTAAAAACGTGCATAGACCACCGTTATTTTGGAGCTTGTTTTTATAGAAAGTACCATCAGTATTTTGAAGTACTCCCTCTGTCCCTAAATAAATAGATTCCTAGAGTTGTCCTAAGTCAAACTTTTTAAACTTTGACCGAATTTTTAGAATAATACGTCAAAATTTATGATATCAAATTAGTGTCATTGGATACATCATAGAATATATTTTCATAATATATGTTTATTTTATATCATAAGTATTTTTACTCTTTTCTATAAAGTTAATTAAACTTTAAAAAATTTGACCGACACGGATTCTAGGAATCGATTTATTTCTTTATTTTTCTGACAGCTGATTGGGAAAGAAAATTAATAAAGACAGATATTTATGCTTAAGGGTCTAATTGTAATTGCTACAAATTTATGTATATATTTTCTATAACGCCCATAATTCTCATGAAGAGATACAATACAAACCTATCATTCTGAAAAGACACTCTATTTAGAAGAAAGAAGAGCTTCTGCTAGAAAAAAAAACAGAATTGTTATACAACATATATTTGTGTTTCGGTGGCATCCTCCTCATCGGCTGTTGGAGTTCGTCGACCCATCCTGTGGACTCCTGCCACAGGCGGAGCTACATTGATGCCTCGGTATTCCCAGGAATACTCAACTCTCTTGTACATCAACAAATATATATAGGTATTATATAATATATATTGGTCATTATTTAATCATTTTTGAGTACAAAGTCAGCCCACAGCTTAAGTTAGAACTTACGACATTAATGTTATTATTTGATCATTTCTAGCTTATAGGCCGGCCTTCAAGGCCGCAAGACGCAAGGCCTAGTGGCCCATGGCCTCCTATGTTCTGTTTCCAGAGACACGAATGCAAAGTCGCGAAGACGCTCCTGACGCACGCGTGCTCGTCCGGCGCCTCGACTTCACGGTCCTCCTGCTCTCTATTCCCCAGTCCTAACTCCTAAGCTCCCAATCCCCAATCCAGTGGCGCAGAGTTACGAGCGGCCAGCAGCGGCGATGGCGAGTTGCGAGCAGCCAGCGGTGCTCGGCGACGACAACGGGCAGGCCAGCAGGGGCGTAGGGCGTCTGGGTCCGCTAGAGCAAGGGAGGCCTGAAGGTGTTACCGGCGGCGGCGAAGCGACGGGAGGCTGACTGCAGCATGGACACGTGGTGACTGGTGAGGCCGTCATGTTGATTTTCTCCGATGCCCATTACTGAATTTGTTCATTTGAATTTTTCACAATCCACATTATTGGATTTTCTTTCATATAGATTATTGCATAATGAAGAAAAAGCAATTGATTTGAAAAGTTATGGCAATAAAGACAAGAAAATTAGAATTAGACTCCATAAAGATAAGAAAGACATTATTAATCGCTTCCAAGTTACGAAGGATCGCCGATTTAAAGGAAAATTATAGTATTTGTAAGTTCTTTGTTACTCGTTAGTTTATATTCATGTCTATCTTAGATGTGAACAATTTATTATTTAAATATGTGTACTATTTTGTGACTTTAATTATGATAGAATACTATTACAAACTATACTGGAAACCTGCTGCTATGTTTGGAATTTTTTGTTGTTGTGGGAATACCCAAGTTCTAAATCCTGGCTCCGCCACTGCCTGCTGCTGCCGATAGCTTAAATTCATGGACGTGCCTGACTCTGGGCAGGGTTAAGCTTGCTCCACCGGCCGATAAACACCTGAGGAGCCTTATTTAAAAAAGAGGGAAAATTGGCTGAAAATATAGCTATTGAACCCATGTATTTTGGTAGTGATCCTACCTAATTGGTATTTTTGGTACTTTTCTCTTTCTATTTTCTAGTTTTTTATTATTTTCCGATCTCTATTAATTTATGGTCTATATTTTTTGTAACCATTGAAAAACTTGCATTTTAGGCCAAACACTAAGAGACAAAATAAAAAAAGATATATGGCAGCAGACCTCAGACATTTCAGTATCAGCAAAATCATCATCCTGACATTTTAATTAATGTATTTTCACGTTTCAAACCTCTTTGGCATAGATTTTGTTAGAATCTGATACCCCTAGTTATGCGCAGCGGCCCTCGGATCTTTGAAAGGATGATGTGAATATGACACAAGCTAGCACCGTATCAAGAACGATGTAGTCGAATCGCGTAGAAAACCCTAGATGATGATGAAGCAACCATGACAAGAGATTAGGATTTGGCGAAACCGACCGCAAATTCTATTAGCACAACTCCAAAAGAGTACAAGTGATTGTCGCTCTCTCACAACCCTACTTGACCCTCCAGGACCCACTGATTCTTGCCTATACAAGAATCTAGTGCAATAGAACTGTCTAGCCTATCCTCTTGAGCGCTCCTAATTGCTCCGTACAAGTCTTGGATGAGACCCTTGTGTTGGGTTATGATCTTGTTGTGATGCCTATGGCCTCTACTCTTGATTTATATAGTCCCCTCCAAGCCCTCATACATACAAATAGGAGTCCTACCACTAGTAGGATTCTACACTCAAGACTTTGTAGAACTAGAAGTTCTAATAGCATACCTTTCTTGAGTCCTATTCTAAGTAGGATTTGAGTCACCATACAACAAACTCCACCTTGACTCTAATCCTTTGAAGTCATCGTGCTCCTCCAAGAATTTGCTCTAAATCGGCTTTTCTTTTTTATTTATTCTCCACCTCGAGAGTGCCTCCACCACAGAGCTCCATGCACACACCACAATGTGCTTGTCAGTTCTAGGCTGGACTGCCGAATCTCCATCTGAGAGCTCCATCGTTGTGTATTTTGTTAACCACATCACCTTCTCCTTGGCCTCCCCATGCCATAGTTTTGTTTACCACCTTCGAGCTCCACCTCTCGTTGGTCTGCGTGGTTGGTCCGACCAAGTCTTCCTTACTCCAACAACTCGTAGCTTCGCCTCTACGATTGTTAGAATTTGCAACCGTCTTTGTAGCCTTGCACTTGACCACATTGAGATTGAGCACCTGCCGTTGACGAGACGACTTCCTTCTCCTGATCAGGATTTTTTATCAATCTCCCCATGGTTGCACCAACCATAAGATTTTCTATCACTCGGTATCCTCCATTAATCCAGATACTTTCATATTACCTCCCTTTGCAAGTAACTCGCAGACTCCACCTTGAAGTGATATTCACAGCCTTGGAGTTCTAGCGACCTACAGATATTAGATTCTTTTTCAATCCCGGGATATACGAACTCCCGTCAGTGTGCAAGTGTTTCATTATGCATCTCTAATGTAATTGTTCCCACCTCAGTGACTGCACTCCTGGGCAATCCGCTAAGTGAACAATTCCAGTCGCTGGGTGTAGAGATCCTTCGTCAAACATGAAAGTGCATGTTTGCACTTAATGTGATTTTGATGATTTGAATGAAATGTTGGTTAAACTAATATGTTTTCTAAGTGTGACACAGGGGAAATGATTATCTCACTATATACTTGAATGTTGCAAGCCAAAATGATGGATTGTTGTATGAAGATCATGTCACAAGCACAAAAACAATGAAATATTTGAATAAGGGTTATCGTATTGTGGGATAAGTCATAGTGAATTATGTTGCGAAGAAATGATTCAATGAGCATGGTGAAGACTTGAAATGGCTAAGATAGCAAGGGAAAGAGTCTTGAGGTACTAAGCAAGGGAAGGGCAGCGACGGCCTTGCGACCGAAGAAACTAGCTAGAGTGAAGAAAAAGTAACTTGCATTTAGTCGAAGGACAATCAAGTTGAAGATCGCATCTAGTGGAGAATCAACATTCCTGTTGGCACCAAAAGTGACGCACTGTGCCAATCACACAGCAAGCCGGAGAAGCTGGCTTCAAACGTGGCCCGGGTGCTCAGAAGTCCGGTGCGTGCCAGTCAGTTTGCCCTGCAACTAACAAGGGAGATAAACTGTTAAATACAAAGCTGGAACATGTCGGGTATGACCAGACAGTTCCAAAATATACGGCCCTGAAGCCACTTACGACGACATATAGCTATGAAAGCTATCTGTCAACAGGTTTAAAGATTATTCGGCAATATGAACAGAGTTACGTGAATAACAGGTTGCCGAACACGTTTGCATGAGAATCGTACGTACTTGCATGATGTATTAAATATAAGTTAAAACTTAACCAATCTCGATTGTACAACCGAGTTGGGATCCATGGGGATTGAACATACAAACTAAGCATGACTAAGCTAATCTAAAGCCTGCGCCTGCCGCACGACACCTAGCCTTGTCATAGATCAAACATACTTAACATGCATGAACCCTCACCACGTGGCAATCCAGATACGATCCAATCGGCTATTACGAACAATAGATCTACTGCATAAAAGACTTTTCAATAATAAACGTGAAAGAACAGAGCAGATCTATAAAGATGAAGCCGAACCGAACGGTATCTAGATTGGGCAAAAGTGTTATGATGAAATAAACATAACAAACATATAACACAAGGTAACTTAATGAATCTATCAGATTGCCAAATCTAACAGAGCCGATAACTATTTTTACTCATGACTCAATCCGCCGCACGATACAAGGCATAAGCAAAAACTCCCGTCATAAGCTTAAATCCGCCGCACGATACTAAGCTTAACGTACGAGACTACTTGCACCATATCTAAATCCGCCGCACGATACTAGACATGATAACAAGGTTGCCGGAACTTACGGAGGTCGACGGATCGATGGCCCCTCTCGAAGAACACGACGACACGACTTGGACTCGAAGACGGCACGGGGCCGGGTTGGTTGTATTGATTGTGAACGTCTTACAATAGTCTCAGGGTTTATATTTATACCCTGGTGTTCTACGAGTCCTAGGAGGACACGATTACAACAACAAAACAGGAAACTTATCTAAAACACGATGCCTTTTATTCTAAGCCTCCCTTAATAATCGGCACGTGCTAAACATGACGATATCTTCTGTTGCCGAATCTTCTGATATGCCGTATTTGTCGCAAACCGACTTAGCCTGAGGTAGCCGACCGCAGCGCCATATTGCCGAATCCACCCCGTTTGACCAGTCGCCTCCACAGCCTTACCGAATCGATTGGATTAGCCGACCGTGCTTGCTATCTACCGAATCCCTCAGGTGGTGATTTCTCCCGAACCTGCGCCGTGCTGGCCCACTTGTCATAGTGCGAAAATTCTGTGTTAACACATGCCCCCTCAATTTCTGCACAAAGGCATTTGTTCTGAAATTGACCATAAGTCCGCCGCGCATTCTAGGTCAGCACTGCTTCAAACTCTGCATCTTCCCAAATCATCAACAGCTTCAAACTCCACCCGAGTTTCGCAATGGCGACCCACGACGAGATCCCAGAGGTAAATTTCACTTTTCCTTTCAACGCATTCGGTCAATTTATATCGGCATTCGGCTCATCTAGCTTCCTCCGCACACCTTCTCCTTTCAGGCCCTTAGGGATGAAATTCTGATTCCTTGCGATGCGGATCCCACTCCTACTTCTTGGGACCGATGGGAAACTCCAATCCAACCAATATCATCGGTATGGAGACCAACAGAACCCCTTTCAAGCATGGAGTCATTTCACCGAACAGGTGGCGGTATACCTTCAAGAACTGGCCCCTGCCCGCGGTCACCGGCTGGAGGAATTGGTACAGAAGAACTCAGGCGAGATTTGGGCCTCACTGGGAACCCAAGACATCCATCATGCTCTGGAACTGTCCCTGGCCGACATGCCCAAAATGAGTCATTGCTCATAGCAGCTTCTCATTTTTGGTCAGATGCCCTCAATGCTTTCGTGTTCGGCCATGGCATAATGACAATCACACTAGCCGATGTCTTCATGATGAGTGCCTGAACATTACCTCGATCATGAACGCCGACGAACTGCTAGAGAAAATTCCTCAGAGATCCATTGATGTCAGTGTTGGATGGATGAAGTATGTAGAGATCCACAACAAATGTCAGGCCCAGTAGCAGAAACAGAGCACAGGTTTTCTAAACATGTGGCTATGCAGATTTATCTTCTGTGGGAGATCCAACGAGCCAACCCTCAACTACATCGCACTGGCTGATAAATTATCCAAAGGAAAGCAACTCCCTCTAGGCAGGCTCTTCCTGGGATCCATATACCACATGATGCATCAGATCTCCACTCAAATGTATCATGCCACTCATGATAGCACAGATGGACTGCCACCAATTGATTGTGTCAATGGCCCCTGGTGGTTTGTTCAAATGTGGTTTCAGCTATACATGCACCAAATCATTGCTGTGCCATTGGACAACCTCAGCTTCCCTCCAGCAACTTTGCTGAGGATGAAGAGGCTATAGAGAAAGCTTGCCAAACTTATGGGGAAGCAGCCACTGCTATAACCATAAACAAGAGTATTGGCAATCTCTTCAAATTATTCTTCAAGGGCTTTAATCAGGTGCTCTGGTTACCCTACAGGGAGAATGACAACCTCACTTTCCCTATCAAATTCAGCTTTGATGATGGCTGCATAGATGAAATGGCCACAGGAGTTTTCAACTCATTTATCAAACCCTGCATCCTACCAGCCGAATTCAACAGAGGAAGACAAGTGAAGCATACTTATGAGTTCTATATCCTAACATAGCAGCTAGGCAATTGGTTGTGGACAGCTTCCTCCAAAACTCATCTTTTCCACCATCATCAAGCCCAGGGAGCAGATTCAGTCCAAAGAGCGTATTACAATAGGGATGCAGGCCCATCGAGTATTCAGCCTGGGGCAAGATCTGCCAGACTACAAACCAGTACCATAATTTCATTTGATCCATTCTGCTCACCCTCTTTTTTGAGTCCTGGTGGCAAGAATGGCATGATCATATCTTCAACAGCCCAGTCCATCCCATGTGCCTGAACTTCAAGCAGACTTCAGCTCTGACAGCGAGGTACAATACAAGCCACTTGTTGCTTAGTATTTGATCCTTGAGATTTCTAACTTTTCAAAACTTCCACAGGACTTCATACCCAATTCTGACATCAGGCCTATCCAATATCATCAAGCAGGGCCAATCACTGTCCTGGGACACAATGCTCCTTCATTGACTCAGCTTATGAACCCAAGCAGTCTCATTAACCACCCTCTCAGCTAAAGGAGAGAAAAGAAAGGCCACTAAGGGCACTCCATCTCCAGGCGAACCAAGACCAAGCAAAACACACCTCCTCCAAAGGTAAGATGTTCTAGTTCTTCCATCATTATCAACTTATTCTTGACTGGCTTGTATACCATTACAGGCTTCTTCCCCTGAGCAAGAAAACGCTCAAATGATGGTGCCCCCAATCCTTATTACCTTGGAAATGATGAGCATGCAGAAATGCCGAGGAAATGGGCACCCAGAACCGGATGATAGCATATGGTAGGTCCTTTATTTATCCTTCAACCAGCAGATTCTTGCCCTCTTGGCTGACCAGCGATTTCACAGATACCGCGATTGGTGAGACCTTCATCGGCTCAACTCCAGACTCTGCTGGTCCATCCGGCTTTCAACCAGACCAAACCTCTGTTAATCAGCCGACTCATCAGGCAAGAATTAACTCCCCATTTCTTCATACTTTACCGTGGTCGGCTAACCTGTCCAAATCAACACAGACTTTCATCGGTTCAGCCTCCGAGTATGCATTTGATGTCAACGAGTTCCTGAACAAAAGAACAGTGGCCAAAAGACCATCGGCACTCGTCCAAGATGTCCTGAGCAACATAACAAACTTTCTGAGTCAAGACATCTTGTCCTTAGTCAGAGACGCCGATGAAGTTAAAAATTTCCTCGAGCCCATTGCTGAGGACATTCCAGAGAATCTGAGGCTCCATCTGGAGGCCGTGTCTACGCTGGATGACTGCTTTGCTAAGGTAAAACGAGCAATCAGAAGCGTTGATCTTCAGACTGCCAAGTCCAAATGCACCCAGGAAGTCAATGATCTGTACACTCAGTTCCAAGAGGCCAAGAACTCTCAGGAGACTCTAGGCTCTGCTCAGTTGAAAGATTACAAGAAAAGAGATCTGAACTGGAAGCCCAACTAGCCCAGGTCGATTCTGATATTCAGTCATGCACCTCTCGGCTATCGGGTTTACCGAATATCATTGAAACAACATCTTCCAAGCTGTCATCAGTGCTTGATGAGGACATCAAACTTAGCACGAGGCTCTCACAGGCACAGGGCACCGAAGAGGAGGACAACAAGGCACTAGAGCATGCTAACCAGGTCAAAGCCGATACTCTGGCGGCCATAAACCAATTCTTGAACAACTAGATGACTGTGCAATGATCCTTTAGTTTCTGTAATCCTGTGTCAGAATGACTCGAACATTTCCTTGTAATATATCTGTATTTGCATCCAATCGGTTACCGTTCTGATGACATCGTGTTAACCGTGTGAACCTGTTCGGCAATCTGGCCAGTGTTTGTCCCGAACACCTAAATCGGCAATTTTGCCGAAGCCAGGCGCTCTATTCCCCGCCGAACACGTGAGTGCATCCAGACGGTTTGCACAGCCCGTTACTGCAGAGGCCCATCTCGGGAAGCAGGAAAACCCCAATCCGCCGGTTGATATTCGGCATAAATATCCCTGGAGGCCTGCCTTCTCCCAATCTTGCATTCGCTCCTCTAGTACTCTCGCCGCCTCGGCTTCCTTGCTTGCTCCGCCCCAGAAAACCCTAACTTTCCGAGTGCAATGGCGAGCCATGATGACCGCGGCAAGCGCCCGGCGACTGAGGAGGCCGAAGGGAGCCGCGCTCGGCGCCTCCGTCAGCGCGGGTAGGACTCCTCGCTTACGTCCTTTGTGGCAGTTTCTTGAAAACCTCGCTCACACTCTGTTACTGCTCGCCGACAGGGTCCCCGTTATCTCTTCCGCCGGCGGGCATGCCCGGCCTTCTCCAGCACCGGGGAGGCCAGAGGCTCCACCATCGGGCTCGTCGAGCTCCTCCGACAGCCTCTCCTACCACTCCCATCCTTGGGAGGCGAGCCCGGACCGGGACTCCGACGGCGGCCTCTACGACCACAACGACGCCTTGAACTTCATGGCGCTGCGGGACGAGTCCCGGGAAGAGCTGGCCGCCGTCTCGAAGCAGTACGGGATTGACCAGCTGGAATGGGAGGACCAGCGCCGGCAGTTCTGTGACGCAATCACGGGTATGAACGCCCAATCTTGGATCTGCTTTCGGTCGTTCTTGTTGATCTTTTAACCGATCCATTCCATTTTGTCGCTCACAGCGTTGTCTGAAGAACTGGAGCGCCTGAAGATGGCAGCGAACGCCGTCGCAGACCGGGTGAACGCCCAGGGCGTCACCGCCGATGCGCGCCTGGCCAACGTGTACGGCCGCATCGAGCAGGTCGCCCTGCAGGGTGTGCACCACGGCGTGGCGCTGGGGCTGTCGGCGCTGACGGTCCGCACGGAGGAGGACTTCTCCGTGACGCCGGTTGGCTTCCCCGGCGGGGCATGTCCGGAGGACGTCGAACAGATCGACGATTTTCTGGACTCCTACGAGGATCACGCTCACGCCCTCACCGCAGTCACCAATCCGCAGACGGTCATCAACAAGGTGCTTGGTAACTGATCTGCACTTTCGTACCGCCCCAACTTATGAAACAATGTTCTACTTTGCTATGTTCACGCGTACAATCTGTTTTCCCTTTCGTGCTTGTCTAGTGTTCGCTCTTCGTTGAACCGATTGCATAGCACCCCGTTGCATTGGTTCTGTTTTTAGCGTTTTTCGCGCTAAAGGCGACACATGTCGTGTCGGCTGTTTTTGCTCTAAGGGCGATAGAACCTATCGGCCATTTTTGTGCTAAGGCGACACAAACATTTTATCGGCCGTCGGCGCCCGCTAGTCCTGATTCCGTTATGCACCGACCTCCACGCTAGGTGAAATCTCTTTAGATAACGTCCATTAATTGCCCTAGCAAACTCTTCTCCTTGGAGGGTTTCAGAATGTACGCATTACCTTACCGAGCACGTCTCAGAATTCGAAAAGGCCCTTCCCAGTTAGGGGACCATTTGCCGAATGCCTTATCTTTGGTACCGATCGGCAAGACAATTTTCCAAACCAAGTCTCCTTCTTCGAATCCTTTTTCTTTTCACTTTCAAATTGTAGTACTTGGGCAACGCGTATCTTGTTCTTTTCAATTTTCCCAAGGCCTTGAGACGAATCAAATGCAAAGCTCTGCTCATCCATCATCAAATCTTTATAATTCCCTTTGGTTAGATCGTTCTGCAATGTAACTCGTCTTGACCCCGATTGCAATTCCCATGGTAGCACTGCGTGATGCCCGTAGACCAACTCGTATGGCGATGTCTGAGTCGACCCATGACAAGCCATTCGGTAAGCCACAAAAGCTTCGTTGAGTACCAAGTGCCACCTTTTAGGTTTCTCTTCGATCTTCTTTTGAATGATCTTAATCATGATTTTGTTAGAAGCCTCTCCTGCCCATTGGCCTGTGCATAATAAGGGGAGGAATTATATAGCTTAATCCCCATCCCTTCGGCAAAGCCACAAAACTCCGAGGAAGTGAACTGAGTTCCCTGATCGGTAGTGATGGACTGAGGGATGCCGAATCGGTAAATGATGTGCTCCCTGACGAAGGACACCATGTTTCTCTGATGCACCTTCTTCAATGGGATGGCTTCAACCACTTAGTGAAATAATCCATGGCTAACAAAACAAACTTATGTCCCTTACTAGATGGAGGGTGGATTTGGCCGATCAAATCAATGCCCCATCCTCTGAAAGGCCAAGGCTTACTGATCGGATTCATGGCCGATGCTGGCCCTTTGCACATTGCCAAATCGCTGGCAATCCTGACAACCTCTGTAGTACTCAAAGCAATCTTCGAGCATAGTCGCCAAAATATCCAGTCCTCCTGATTAACCATCTCATACGGTGAGCCGACTGGTGTGCACCACATACGCCTTCGTGCACCTCATACATCAGTTTCCTAGCCCCGTCTTGGTTTAGGCATTTAAGCAAAACCCCATCTATGGATTTGTAGTACAATTGATTGTCCAGAGCGTGAACTTAAGAGCCGTGTACCTGAGTTTTCGGGAGACTTCCTGGATGGGTCCCTGAGGTAATCGGCAATGTTTTCTCTCCAGTCTTCAATTGCCTGATTATCGCTTGGGACGTGCTTGATCATCTTCTGGGGTGTTTGCTCTTCCTCAAGTGCAAAATGTTTTGATTCTCCCTATACCCGGATGCTGCCTGAGCCAACTGGTTTTGGCTTCTCTTCTTCGTTTTGCCCCTAGGAATATGTTGCAAGGTTGCTGATCGAAACTGTCTAAGGAGCTCTTGGCAACCTTTGAGATATTCCTGCAGCGTGTCATTTTTGCATTCGTACTCACCTGTCAGCTGCCTGATCACCAACTCCGAGTCACCGAAGATCTCTACGGTGTCTGGCTTAACGTCCACGAGCAACCGCAATCCTCGAAGCAATGCCTCATACTCCGCTTGATTATTAGTCACCGAGGTCTCGACCGTATAGAGTATTTGAAAGGTGCCCCCTTGGGAGAAATCAACATGATCCCGACTCCACCCCTTTGCTACACGATGATCCGTCAAAAAACAACGCCCAGGGGGCAATGGTTACTATTTAGCGTTAGAATCACGATGGTGAGTGACGAAATCAGCCATAATCTGGCCTTTAACAGCCTTTACCGATTCAAAACGCAAATCAAATTCAGAAAGGGCTAAAACCCATTGCCGATCCTTCCACTTAAAATCGGCATTGATAACATGTGCTTGATACATCAAACTCTGATACTACCACGCATTCGGCATTCAATAGATAGTGCCGAAACTTGGTACAGGAATAGAAAACACACAGCACAACTTTTCCGTAGCCGAATACCTCATTTCGGGGTCCAGTAGCTTTCGGCTAAGATATGCTATGACTCTCTCTTTTCCTTCGAATTCTTGCATGAGGGCGACCCTATTGTTAGGTTGTCGGCCGCCACGTACAACTTGAAAGGCCTGTCGAGTTGCGAGGAACCAATACTGGGTGGCCTTCATGTACTCCTTGATCTCATCGAAGCCTTTTGTTGCACGTCACCCCCACACGAACTCCTGATCTTTCTTTGAGCTTCAACAGTGGAGAAAATGGCAGCACGCGCTCGGACAAGTTGGATATGAACCTTCTGACAAAGTTGATTTTGCCGAGCAGTGATTGAAGTTCTTTGAGATTGGTCGGCGGCACTACCTTATCAATTGCTCCATGCTCTTCTTGCCGACTTCGATGCCCCTTTTGTGGACCAAGAATCCCAGAAACTCACCGGCCCACACCCCAAATGCACACTTGGTTGGATTCATCTTTAAACCATGTTTCCTTGTGCACTCCAAGGTCTTCCTTAAATCGGCTAAGTGTCTTTCTTTGCCTCTGGATTTGATCACCACGTCTCAATTAGATCTCTACGATTTTGCCGATCAGCTCATGGAATATGTAATTCATGGCTCGCTGGTAAGTGGCACCGACATTTTTCAAACAAAAGTCATGACCATCCATTCAAACAAACTATATGGCCGGGGCACCTAAAGGCGGTCTTTGCCACATCCTCTGCAGCCATGAAGATTGGTTTGTAACCTGCGTTGCCGTCCATAAAGCTTATGATTTCAAAACCGGTCGAAGCATCTACTAGCAATCGGCCACCGGCATTGGATAACCGTCCATAGGAGTGGCTTTGTTGAGGTTCCTGAAGTCGATGCAGACCTCATCTTCCGTCTTCTTCTTGTACACCGGGACAATATTGGAGATCCTTCCGCATATCGACACGGCCGAATGAAGTTAGCTTCTAGTAATCTTTCCACTTCCTTTTTCACGTCGGCCAACACCTCCTCCTTGTAGATCCTGCGCGGAGGTTGTTTGTATGGGCGGTATCCATTTTGATCGGCAATTTATGCTCAACAATGGACGATCTAATCCGGGCATCTCTTGTAGTCCCACACGAAAAACAGTCTTTGAACTCTTTAAAAGATCTACTACTGCACTCTGAAATCAGGGTCTAAACTGGAACTTACAACATCGGCCTCTTCTTACTCGTGTCACAACATCCACCTCTTCTAACTTGTCGGCCGACGTGAAACCACGTCCAAGTTTGCCCTCGCTGCTGTCGTTTGGGTTGTCCATCTAAAAGAAGCTCTGAGAGCCGATTGCTTGGATCGGCTGTTGATCCCTGCCATAGACGTTGACAGGACCTTCTCCCACACGCGATCGGAGAAGCAGTCTACTCCGTCGAATTCCCAGTAGGTGGGCTCAATGGTGGCAACACTCACCGAGTCGTCAGCTTGGACAATCTCGATGTTACTCCACCCACTGTATGAGTATTTGATGTATGGTTGAAGGTATGCAGCAGTTGGCGTGGATCCAATCCCTGCCCAAAAGCAGGCTATATGCCCCCTTGCCGTCAATGACAAAGAAGGTCGTAATGAGCGTCTTGGATCCAATCATCAGTTCACGTGCACGGCACCCCGAGTGTCGGAGGGATTGCCGGCAAAGTCGCGGAGTATCATATCCGTTTTGAGCAGGTCTTCATCGTTCATGCCCAGCTTTCTGAACGTGGCGTAAGGCATGATGTTGATTGCTGCGCCGCCATCAACAAACATCTTGGTTAGCGGCTTCCCGTTGACGTACCCCTTGACATACAACGGCTTCAAATGCCGATGCTTGGCTGCTTGTCAAATGCTGCCTTCTGAGACAACATGAGCTGTGCCGCGAGCTCGTCGTGCTCGGCCTCGTCGGAATCCGAATACACCTCGTCCTGTGCCCCCCGGCCGGCAGGAGCCATGAACTCAGGGGAAGGAAGAAAGTCATGGCCACGTCAGCGCCTTGTCGGCGTCATCTGGTTTTTCCTTCGGGCGCCATTCTTGCTTCTTCCCATTGGCGGCTGCTTCTTCCAACTCCCTATCCGGAGGCGCTGCACTCTCCTTTTCTGGCTTTTTTCTGAGCCCTGGTGGGACCACTGCCCCTTTTGCCACCTATATGGGCGAGGCTGTGCCTCCTCGTCGTCGTCCTGGTGGTGCACCCACTCTCGATCGGCATATCTTTGGCTGCCGCCCGGGCTTTCCGTTTTTCAGGCGCCGATCGCTCATCGGGATGCATGCTCCCAACCTTTCGTGGACGGGACGGCGGTTGACCCGATCCTGCCTATACCCCCTGTACTGATCGCTGCATTCGGGCAGTTGTTGACGGCAGGCAGTTTCAAGCCTTCGTTCCAGCAGTGGCGGAAGAACGGGCAGCCCAGTGCTCTTGCTCCCGCTCTTGGCGGTGTTCTTGTTCCCAACGATGGGCCTGTTCTCTGTGGTAAGCCCTCTCCTCCAGATGATACCGTGCTCTCCCGTGTGACCGTCTTCCGCGGCATTCCTCTACGAGCTCTCGCTCTTCGCGTTGGAGAGCCTCTGCTCTTTCTCTTCTCATTTTGTCGGCGCCATTTGTTAAGGAGATCTCTGTGGGTAGGCCTGCGCCTGGAAGATGACTCTCCGCGCTCGTATGGCTATTCGTGCTTGGTGCGCTGCCGGAGCTCATCGCCAGTGATTGCCGATCGGGATCCACTGCGCCAGATTCGCGTGCCTTGTCGGAGGTGAGGACTTTGACTTTGCCTTTGCCTCTGGGATCTGCTGGGTTACCATGTTCACTGAGAAGAACACGGCGTTCTGGAGAAGGGTTTGCGTCGATCTTCATCTTGCCATTGAACTTGATGTGGCCGTCCTGGATGGCTTTCTGGATCCTCGTCCTGAAACACACGGCAATCATTAATAGAATGAGTGTTAGTGTTATGAAAACCGCAGTACTTCTTGTCCTTGACTCCTCCAGGACGCAGCATCGGGTGATCCGGGGGTAGCCTGACTCTTCCTTCGGCAACCAGGAACTCGAAGAGCTTGTCGGCTTTGGTGACGTCGAAGT
>CM019824.1:23400410-23420102 GCA_009763385.1 Coix lacryma-jobi var. lacryma-jobi
CAGTGAGATTGATGCTATGGCGAGGGCTTCTTTTGAAAATCCTTCTCGCCCGTCCATGGCTTTGGTTTCCGGCTCTTCCTCTAACCCCTCAGCTGGCTTTGCGCTTTCTTCTCTCTTTTCTGTGACAGAGGACCAGCTGGAGTCTTTGGGAGACGACGAGTTGGCTTTGCTTGCCAACCGGTTCTCGCGGTTCCACAACAACCGCATGAACCGTCGTCGCGGAGGAGGACGCACCGGATGCTACGAGTGCGGCGACCCCGACCACTTCATCGCCGACTGCCCCAAGAAGAAGAACAAGCATCTTGGGAAGGGCGATCACGGCCACAGGCGCGACTCCAAGTACAAGGAGAAGCACGTTCCCCCAAGGCACAAGAAGCGGGGCGGCTTCAACAAAGAGTACATCAAGAAGAAGTACTTGGAGAAGCAGCAGGCTGAGCAGCGAGCGTTCTTCGCCACGCTCAGCGACGTCGACGGCTCGGATGACGACTCCGCTCGATCGAGTGATGACGAGTCCGAGAAGAAGAAGCTGGAGGACACGTTCAACGGCTTGTGCTTCTTCGCCGGCGACGAAGGCCTGTGTACCATGGCGCTCGGAGATGAGGTCGACGGCGAGCCGGAGCGTACCCCTCGGAACGACGACGACGACGACACCTCCCAGGTATCTCTCACCTACGACGAGCTTTCCTCCGAGGTTGAGAAGTTGACTGCTGCCCTCCTTAGTCAAGACAAGTTGCTTAGGCGTGCCGCTAGAGAGCGCAAGGAGTTTAGGCAGAAGTGGGAGGACACGGTGAAGGAGCTTGAGTTCGCTCGGTCCACCGTGGTTGTGTCGGAGGAGTTGGAGTGCGAGAGTTGCGCCGCGCACATGACGGATCTTCTCACTCTGAGGAGTAAGCATGCTGCGCTGGTAGATGAGGTGGATGAGCTCCGAGCTAGACCGCAGCTGTTGGGTGCGTGCAAGACTTGTCCTGTCTTGCAATCCGAGTTGGCAGAGAAGAATGCCAAGCTTGAGTCTTTTGAGAAGGCCGGCTCGGATAGCACTTGTGTCAAGAGGTGTGCTTTGTGTGAGGGCCTGGAGCAGGAGATGGCCAATGTGAGGCATGACAAGATGCGTACCGAGGAGGAAAACACATACCTTCGGACCGTCTTGTCATGGGTGTCTTGTGGTGAGCCTCAGCTCGGGATGATGATCTCCCAATTCAAGCGAGCTGCTGGGGCTCCTGGTGTAGGTCTTGGCCAGAGTGTTGATCTTTCAGCTTTTGGTAAGATTGGAGAGTCTAGTGGTCTGAACCCCTGTGAGAAGCCCAACTCCACCACTACTCCCAAACTAACCAAGCTTCCACCCAAAGAGTCCTGCCAAGCCTGTCACCAAGGATGGAGTTGTAGTTGAACCCCCAAGGCTCCACCCAAGAATCCACAATGGCAACCCAAGCCCAATCACCTAAAGAACAAGCTTGACACAATGCCACCCATCCGAGAGGAGTTGCCACAGAAGGGCAAGGGCAAGGTGAACCATACCCACATCCCTGCAAACCAACAACCCCCTTTGCGCGCGGTGAGGTTTCAGTGTGACTTTTGTGGGCGGGATGGTCACCTGAGTGAGTTCTGCTTTAGGCGCAGGAGAGAGGCGCGCCGTGCTAGGGAGATGCAGAACCCGGACATGTTTCACCCAGCTCGTGGTGGACATGCTCCGAAGCCTCAGGAGAGAGCTGCTAGGTCTGGAGGGAAGCATACCCAGCCTAGGCAGCAGGAGAGAGCCCCTAGGAGGGAGACTAGGCCTAGAGGTAGAGCACCTCAGTTTGTGAGGCCTAGGCAGGAGAGAGCTCCGAGGAGAGACGCTAGAGTTGAGCAGCAGGCTCCTAGGCGTAGACCTCGTAGAGAGCGTGCCTGACGGGGTCCTGCTTTTGCAGGTAACGGACCCCGTGGCGGAGGCTTTGTTGAGCGCTTTGTCCCACCGCAGGTAGAGTTTCGCGGTGAGCGCTTCTTCCCCAGCGGACCACGTTTTCCTGTGCGTGGTGATCGCTATCCCCCTAGACAGGTTGGTTTTTACACTGACCGTTCTTTTGAGCAGCCGGCCCAACACTGGTTTCCTTCTTATCTTACTAACCCCAGTGTTGGACCGTATGTTCACCCTATGTCTTTTTATTGATGTAGGAGGAGCGGTTGGAGGACATTTGGCTTGTGGATTCCGGTTGCTCGAGGCACATGACCGGAAATGCCAAATGGTTCTCCAGCCATAGTCCGGTCGCCGGAAAGGAGTACATAACCTTCGGCGACAAAGGTAAGGGCAAGGTATTGTCCGTTGGTGCAGTGCGGGTTAATGAGCACTTTGTGTTGCGCGAGGTTGCTCTTGTTTCTAACCTGCATTTTAACTTGCTTTCTGTTTCGCAACTTTTTCGTGAAGGCTATGAGATTCGTTTCAAACCGAACCTTAGCCGGATCTTAGATCCTCAGGGTGATCTTGTATGTCTGATTTCACCCTTTGGGAATGTCTTTCGCGCGAATTTCTCAAAGTCGTTTGGATCTTCTCGCTGTCTTTTGGCTAGTCCTTCTTCTTCTGATCTTTGGAAGTGGCATAGGAGGCTCGGTCACCTGAGTTTTGACTTGCTTGCAAGACTTAGCTCACTTGGCTTAATCCGAGGATTGCCCAAGCTTTCGTTGGAGAAGGATCTAGTTTGCCATGCTTGCCGGCATGGAAAGATGGTTGCTGCTCCCCACCATCCTTTGACCAAGGTTATGACCTCGCACCCCGGAGAGCTTTTGCATATGGACCTTGTTGGTCCGGCTCGGGTGAGCTCGGTTGGTGGGAAGTGGTATGTGCTTGTTATTGTTGACGACTTTTCGAGGTATTCGTGGGTCTTCTTTTTAGTTGAGAAGTCCGAGACATTCTCCTTCGCTCGCGATCTGATTTTGCGTCTTCAGAACGAGTTCCCTTTGAACTCGATGCGAGCGATTAGAAGTGATAATGGTTCCGAGTTTAAAAATTCGGATTTTGAGAAGTTTTGTAAACGCCTTGGTTTGGAGCATCAGTTTTCTTCTCCCTATACACCACCCCAAAATGGTGTTGTAGAGAGGAAGAATCGGACCCTTGTTGAGATGGCCAGGACGATGCTTGATGAGCATAGGACTCCTAGGCGCTATTGGGCCGAAGCTATGAACACTGCATGCTATATTTCGAATCGCATTTTTCTGAGAGTGTTTTTGAAGAAGACCTCTTATGAGTTGCGTTTTGGTCGCCAGCCCAAGGTGAGTTATTTTAGAGTCTTTGGTTGCCACTGTTTTATATTGAAAAAAGGCAACCTAGACAAGTTTGAGTCTCGTTCTTCTGACGGTGTGTTTTTGGGTTATGGCACTCACACTCGAGCTTATCGTGTACTTAACCTTGACACTAACCGAGTCATGGAGACATCAGATGTCACCTTCGACGAGACTCTTGTTTCTCCTTCTTCTCGTTTTGAGCGTGCAGGTGATCACGAGGTTGGAGAGCCTCTTTTCGATGACGAGGAAGAGGGTGCTGAAGGTATAGATGATCCAGCACCCCCTCCGCCTGCCGCGCCGCCGGGAGCGGCTTCGACGACGACCCGTGGCCCCGAGACGTCTTCTTCCTGGGGGCCGTGGGATCCACCTCGCGCGGTACCTTTTGTACCCGGGGTGGAACCAGCTACTGTTGAGGGGGAGGTTACTTCTTCCCGGGAGGCGCCACGACACATCCAGCGCCAGCACCCCCCTGAACAGATGATCGGAGA
The DNA here is from genome assembly GCA_009763385.1 of Coix lacryma-jobi var. lacryma-jobi. Taxonomy (NCBI): domain Eukaryota; kingdom Viridiplantae; phylum Streptophyta; class Magnoliopsida; order Poales; family Poaceae; genus Coix; species Coix lacryma-jobi. The sequence continues at coordinate 23,404,154 of CM019824.1, forward strand.
CATCGACGAGCGAGTTACTCGCTCCAGGTCACAGCACATCTCGCACTTTGCTCATTCTGCTTTTGTTGCGTCTTTTGAGCCCCGAGATGTTGGACACGCATTGACGGATCCGGATTGGGTCAATGCCATGCATGAGGAGCTAGAGAACTTTGAGCGAAATCGGGTTTGGGTTCTAGTGCCACCACCTCCTGACTGTAAACCTATTGGGACAAAATGGGTATTTAAAAACAAGCAAGGAGAGGAAGGGCCACCTTGTGAGAAACAAGGCCCGGCTTGTAGGCGAAGGGTTATAGTCAGAAGGAGGGGATAGATTATGAGGAGACCTTCGCTCCTGTAGCTCGTTTGGAGGCTATTAGGATACTCTTGGCTTATGCTGCATCCATGGGTTTCAAACTTTTTCAAATGGATGTCAAGAGTGCTTCTTAAACGGACTATATTGAGGAGGAGGTCTATGTCCAGCAACCCCCCGGTTTTGAAAATCCCAAGTTTCCAAACCATGTCTTTAAACTCCACAAAGCTTTGTATGGTTTGAAACAAGCCCCTAGAGCCTGGTATGAGAGATTAAAAACCTTTTTGCTAGCTAAGGGTTTTAAAATGGGATGTGTAGATAAAACGCTCTTTCTCCTCAAGCAAGGCAAGATACTCTCTTGGTCCAAATTTACGTGGATGATATCATTTTCGGTGGTTCTTCTCACGCTTTGGTTGCCAAGTTTGCAGATACTATGAGCAGGGAGTTCGAGATGAGCATGATGGGCGAGCTGACTTTCTTTCTCGGGTTGCAAATTAAGCAATCCCGAGAGGGGACGTTTGTGCACCAGGGCAAGTACACGAGGGACTTGCTGAAGCGGTTCGACTTGGGTGAGGCCAAGCCTCTTCCGACGCCCATGTCGACGACGACTGCCCTGGATGCCGACACGGATGGAGAAGCAGTGGACCAGAAGGAGTACCGCAGCATGATTGGATCGCTGCTCTACCTGACGGCGACACGGCCGGACATTCAGTTCGCCGTGTGCTTGTGCGCGCGCTTTCAGGCTTCGCCACGCACTTCTCACCGTCAGGCGGTGAAGCGCATCTTCAGGTACCTTCGTTTCACGCCTGAGCTCGGGATTTGGTATTCTGCTTCCTCCACTCTCTCGCTTTGCGGTTATTCTGATGCTGATTTTGCTGGTTGTCGAATTGAGCGTAAGTCCACTTCTGGGACTTGCCAGTTTATTGGATCTTCTCTGGTGTCGTGGTCTTCTCGCAAGCAGTCTAGTGTCGCTCAGTCTACCACGGAGGCTGAATATGTTGCTGCGGCTAGCTGCTGTTCCCAGTTACTCTGGATGATGGCCACTTTGCGTGATTTTGGTTTGAGCTTTACTCGAGTTCCTTTGCTTTGTGACAGCACGAGTGCCATTAGCGTTGCTAAGAACCCTGTGCTTCACTCGAAAACCAAACACATTGATGTGCGCTTTCATTTCTTGCGAGACCACCAGGAGAAGGGTGATATCGACCTTCGCCATGTCGATACTCATCACCAATTGGCTGATATTTTCACCAAGCCTTTAGACGAATCAACCTTTAATCGGTTGAGGGGTGAGCTTGGTGTGTGTTTCCCCTTTTAGATGGGGGAAGCATTTGAGATGTACAGACTGACTCTTTTATTTTGAGGCTCCTTTCTTTTGAGTTTCTTGAGTCTTTCCTTTTGGTATCTTCTTTCTTTCAGTTTTGTGTCGGGCATACGCATTTACATTCTGAGCTTCATGTCTATATTCACTAGAATGTAATTATGCTCTTGTTAATATTGCTCCGATACTTATGATAATGCCTGTAGCTTATGCTCTTTCTGATCATTGTTACATGCTATGAGCGAGCTATTTTTTGGAATGGTGAATTATACCTAATATATATAAATCTGAAAATGTTCACCATTGAGATATGCAACTAGCATGTGTAGGGTGTGTTGAGTCCATTCCTGCTTTTCATATATGCTAGGTTGCTATGTCTCTAGTTCTGAGTCATTCACTTGCTTGGTCGTTCATAACTTGCTTAAAATCTGAACCAAGTATTGTTGAATTGAAAAGATCGAGATGGGATTGCTTGTCAACACCTCATGGTATTGAGACTGTTTCTCATTGCACTTTGAGTTAAACTTGAGCCATGTAGTGTATGACCGAAACCGTTGCTTTAAGCTTCTGATTGCTTCGGCATAGGCTTCGCACGGTTGAAAAGTTAGGCAATGACAAGCTTTCAACCTCTCGCAATCACATGCTAAAAATGAACTTGTGAATTCTCTTACCGCTGCAACTCCGATTTGAGTTTGAAATCACAAGTATATGCTTCATTCCTATGCATGATGATTGAACTTTGCTAGGGGTAGTTCACCTTGTATATATGTTTAGCACTTGTTTGGATTCCTTCTATACATGTCTAGTGCTATTTTGATGGTGACTATCCTTTTGGCTTAAAACTGCTCACATGCTCATATGCTTCATATTTCGTATAAGTGATCAGTTTGAGCCTTTGCTATTTGAGTGCTTAATTGAGATGTTGGAGCTATACTGATTAGAGCATCTTTGCACTCTTTTGACTATATACTTGAAGCTCCTAACTTGCATTTTGACTTCATATGCATTGTGGAAGGAGATCTTGTGTTCAGGGGGAGTTTATGTGAAGGGAGTTGCTTCTCCGATACCTTTTTGGCCTTGATAAGTGCATTTTCAACTAGGGGGAGAAATTTATGCAAATCATATGCTCCTGTGTTGATCAACTAAGGGGAGAATCTTTTGTCCTAGTTGCTTGCATTTGTCGAGGGGGAGTTTGCTAGTTGTGTTGAGCCGTTGCCTCTGTCTTGAGGGACTAGCAAACGTTCCTAGCTTTTCATGAGCTTTCATAAGCTTTTTCATTTGGCTTTCAATTGGTATCGTCTGGTGTGCTTTCCCATTTGGTTTGGGTTGATTTTCAATTGGTTCGGAGTGATTTTCTTGCTAGTTGTGTTGAGCCTCTATGCCTCTATCTTGAGGGACTAGCATTTTGCTTCTGTTGTCCTCCGATCTTCAATTGGTATCTGCTAGCGGTGTTGAGCCTGTTCTACCTCTTCTTGAGGGCTAGCTTTGCTTTGCTTGGTTGCGTCGAGCCGTTGCCCATGTCTTTGGGGACCAAGTTTTTGCTTCATCCACTTGACCTTCTTTGGCTTTTGTTAGGCTTTTGGGTCATTTGGTTGGGTTTTCTCTTCTCACTCCTTCCTACCTCCTTCTTCTTATTCATGATTTGTTGTGGAGTTGACAATGCACTCATCAAGGGGGAGATTGCGGATACATGGGTGTATGCCGAGTCTCTGTGTGATGAGTGATTGTCAACGGAGATGATGCGCATGTTCTTTGGCTTGTGTTGTGCAGGTGTCGAGCACGGAGACAGTGATCGATGGCGGGTGAAGGTCAAGTTGCGACGTGCCGTGCCGACGGACCGGGCGCGATGAAGGATGGGCGTACCGTGCGGCGGACGTGCCATGCCGATGTATCGGACGGTGAAGGGCGGACGTGGACTTGGACTGATGGACTGGAGGCCGGAGGATCAGCTGTGGTGGCTGGCAGCCTGCGACAGCGACAAGCGGAGAAGTGCGATCATGTCGGTGGAAGGGGTGCACAGGCGGTGCATCCCCTCTACGACGCCGGTTTGTTGGTAGAGCCCGGGAAAAACCAACGGTGGACGGTTTCCAGGTTTGGGCCTCAAAACCTGGGTGCTGGGTTTCCAGGTTGAGCCACAAAACCTGGGCGTGACGGTTTCCAGGTTGAGCCTCAAAACCTGGGCGTGGGCCGGTTTCCGAGTTTGGGCCTCAAAACTCGGGCGCTGAGGGTTTCCGAGTTTGGGCCACAAAACTCGGGCTGGAGGCTGGTTTCCCGGTTTGGGCCTCAAAACCGGGGGCTGATGGAAAAGGCTGGTTTCCCGGTTTGGGCCACAAAACCGGGGGTGCAGAGTGGTGGCGGCACGTGGCGGCGATCTGAAGGTTGCGTGGAGGCGACGCGGAAGACCGTGCGGGCGTGGCCGTCGGATCTACCTACCACCAGCGGGTGGACTAGAATAGCCTTAGGGTTAGGCTGGTCCGCTCTGTAATTAGAGTAGAGAGGGGTAGAGTAGGAAATAGACTTAGGCTAGGTTAGTATAAGTAGTCCAGGGGAGACACCCTCCTCCCGATCTCAATCTAAATCGCAGTTAGAGCTTTCATTTGCTAGGGTTTCCACTCTCCCATCCCCTGCTTTAGCTAGTTGAGATCCGCAGAGAGACTCCACTCTGTGTACTGTTGATTCGAGGAAGTGAGGCCGTATCCTCACCTTGGACCACTGATCGATGGCTTGATTTGCGTCCTTGATTCGAGTTCGTGGCTGTGATTTCCGTTTTGCTTGTGTTCTTCGCGGAATCCTTTTTGCTCCACGATTTTCCCGTCGCTTGATCTCTTTGCTCGGTTCATCTTTTGCAATTCCGTTTGAACCAAGTTGTTCTAGATCGTGAGGCACTTCTTTCCACCGAAGGAATCATCCTCTAACCTCACGGTCTAGGAGATCGATCGATTTTTCGTTTCGGGTCACTTTTCTTCTCTTCCCCCGTAACTCTTCGATTCACCGATTTGGAGTTAGGTTCGAGCCATGATCTCTTAGAGATAGCTCACTAACCTCCTTGTGACTTCACTCACCAAGTTTGATCCCTAGAGGATTTATTTTGGGTGAGTTCTAGTCGAATCGGTGGACGAACAGTGAATTCGCGGGGTGACCGGACGCATCATTCATCTGCTACAGTGCGTCCGGTGGTTGAACTCTGTCTGAGTTCTTTTGTTTGACCGGACGCTCTGTTCAAATCGACCGGACGCTCCCTTCAGTGAGTCCGGTCAGAAACAGAGAGGTTCCAGAAACGTTTTTCTGTGACCGGACGCGTCCGATGGCCAGTGACCGGACCCTCTGGTGAGTCCGATCGTTTTTCGGTGTTTCGTTTTGCTCGACCGGACGCTGGTTTTTGGAACTGATCGGAAGCGCTGCTCGCACTGTTCCCGTGTTTTTGTCTCATCCGACCGGACGCTCAGTGAACGACCGGACGCTTGAGCTTCGTGCGTCCGGTCGCGAACAGAGAGCTCCCAGAGCTGTTTTCTGACGACCGGACGCGTCCGGTCCCTGCTGACCGGACGCAGGCCAGAGTCCGGTCGCTGCTGTTTCGCGCGTTTTCGTTCGCGGCTCGTTCGTTCTTGATCGGATTTGAGTTCCGTCTTTTGGGTTGGCTTTCTAGAGTTGTCTAGTGTCCCGCTGTGCTTCTAGGAAGCATCCACCCTACATCTAGGGTCGTGGACATTAGCAAGCTCTAGGTTTCGCTTTTGGGGTTGATCTTGGGACAGTGGCATCTAGTTTCCGAAAGGAAATTTTGAAGCTCCCATTCACCCCCCCTCTGGTCGCTTTCGGGTAGCTTCTCGGTCCTTCACAACCGACCTCCAAACCGCCTTGGACAACCACCTGGAGGCCGTACGATCAATGACGGTGCATCCAACGGCCAGGGTACTGGCGGCCGCCAGTAGGGGGTGGCTCCCGCCACCTGACCTAACCCTAGGTCGGTTGGCTGCCCCATATAAGTACCCCCCTCACTCCTCAAGACTATAAATACCCCCCTGGTGGCACCATTCCATTCACACAGTACCAACACAGAGCAACACCAAGCAAGAGAAGCAAGCAGTGAGAGCTCAGAGAGCTTAGGCAAGTAGGTAGCTAGTAGAGCAAGGCATCTTTGCCCTCGCGGTAGCGCTGCTCAAGGCTTAGCTCAAGAGTAGAGGCGTGCGAGTGATTGGTCCTGGAGCTGGGAAGAGTCTTCCTTCATCTCCAGTTTAGGTTTTGCTCTTGTATCTCAAGCACTTTACTATATTCTATTTCATCATTTCAAGTATTACTTTATTCTACTTATCAGTATTGAGTGGTATACTTGATTGATTGCTTGAGTGCTTAGCTATCCTACAGTTCAATTCACTTAGCCATAGTAGTTAATCTCTAGTGTGCTTAGTGATTGATCTTTGCCAATAGGTTGCTTAGTTAGTTTAGTGTTTATCTTATTAAGTCAAGTATTTGCTTTGACGTCCGCAAGGGTGTCTCTGTTCAAAGCTAGGGTAGAGATAGTTAGAATATAGTTAAGCGTGGTCCTTAGTTATAGACTTACCTTCAGATACGGCTGGACCCCCAGATAGCTGTGGTAGCAAGCAGGTGGTGACAGCCCTGTGCGCCTTGAATTCCACCACGTAGTTGGCCCAGTTTAACAGTAAGGCTCATTGTGCTAGCGTTCAACCTAATTAAGTGGTAAAGGCTAGTACGCCTCGGTACTTGACAAGATAGGAATAAAACTATACTTAACTTAGTTGCTTTATGGACTTTTGCCTGTCTTGCTTCATAGCTATCTTGCTTCATAGTTATCTTGCTTTGTAGTTATCTAGGAGTAGTTAGTAGTTAATAGTTAGTTATCTTAGTTACCCTTAGTTACCGCACTATCTATCTAGTTATCCACCTTACCTTAGCCATCCATTTCATCCTTACCTATCCACCCATATATTCTTTCTAGCCTTTCATCCCCTCTCTTCCCTTTTCTCTTTTCTTCGACTCTCATCCCCTCCTTGACTCAACTCATACACCACCCTAGCCTTCCCTTGGGATCAAATAAATCGACACCTGGTACTCCCAGGCGAAGTGCTACTACGATAGTTCTGTGCGCTTGCAGAATCTCCTCTTGGTAGATTGCAACCTCTCTAGCTAGCTCCTACTAGTGTCGGGATTGACAACCCCATTTGACATTAGTAGATAGCTGCTTTAGCTTCACTCCTTTACGTATAGTGACCGGACTTGCTACAAGCACTTCTAACGCCATTGCCAGGAATAGATTTCATAGTCTACTCCTAGTAACAACGTTAGCAAGTGCCAACAAGCATTTCTGGGCCGTTACCGGGGATAGTTGCCTAGCTCTATCTTTAGTGAAGTTAAGAACTACCAACACTAGCCCTTAGAAAATGAGATTTATTTACTGAAATGCCCCTGAAACTTGTTTTCTTTATAACATTCTCATTTTTAGTCCGATTAGAGTGATCTTTACGTTCATGTGATCGTATCGATGCGTATAATAGTTTTAAAAGCTTTTTATATTCTTCTCTCACTGATTGTTGTATTGTTCTAATCGAATATCATATGTTTGCATGTCGTTGATCACGTTTAGAGATCGAGCTAGCCAGGGTTGTCGTGAAGCAGATATGTGAAGAAGTGGGACCAACAACACGTGTTTTTGGAAGGCAAGTGTAACATGAGATCCCTTGTTACCTAATAATCATTTAATCACCTTTTCATATGCACGTGTCTAATATGATGAACCCCTAAGGATTTTACCTAGAATTGATATATCTATATTCTTTTTACGTAAGGGTTTGTGCATATGGTTAGACTGGCTTAGTTTTGCTATCACCAAAAAAATGTTCTATAATATTGATTAATGATTTATGCAACTATTTTGATTAAAATATGCTTTTTAGCAACATGGATATCAGGGGGCTAGAGCATTGTGCCTTTTTGGGTGCTCTAGACTGCCCTCTGTACGGACTCAAACTTAAAGCGACAACCCAGGACATTCAGTGCAACCACAAGCTATATGGCTCTAGCCTGGCTAAGTACCAGACTTCTACTAGTTTATGGCAGCTTACCGAAAGGCACAAAAGAGGCTCCAATTAGTTTGATCTTTGTCTACCAAGGGGTGCATTTTGGTTCTTGTACACCTCTTGTAGAGGGGATCCTACTTCTTGATAGGGAAACCTAGCGGGTTGCTACTTATTAGTGTGACCTATGATTGGTCTCTTAGTGAAACCCTGCCTACTCACCTTGGAAGTGTTATGAGGCTAGCTACCTCGGTCAAATGGGAATCACGACTTGTGGGTAAAGATGTACACCTCTGCAGAGTTATAAACTGATATATCAGCCGTGCTCTTGGTCATGAGTGGCCTGGATCCTTTTCGAGACAGTTCTCTGGATAGTTTGGGTGATGATAATTAATTATACTTATTGAAAGGTCCTAATTGGCTAGAGGGGGGGTTGAATAGCCTAAATAAAAATTCTACAAACTCACCAAAACTCGCAAAAAGGCGAAAATGCAGTTTGCTCTAGCTCTAAATTGTTAGGCAAGCCACCTATTCGCAATTCTAGTAATTTAATATCTCTATGGCACACAAATGCTATGTCACTACTTTAACTAGTTAGAGATCTAACACGATAAGTAAATTGCTCAACACTATGTCACTACTTTTACGCTAGAAAGCAACCTAAAGAGCAAAATAAATCAACTAAATATGCTATGTTACTCTATTTGCAATTTATCACTACTACTACACAAGGTATATAAGTAGCAAGTATGAAGGAGAGATAATTAATTTCAATACCAACGGTGAAGAGTAGAGGATGATTCCAATTACCAAATAATTAATTCCAACAACATATATTTCAATAAAACCAATTCTCCGAGAGACGAGATATGACACAATTAATTTTCCTCTCGAGGTTCACTTGCTTGCCGGCAATAGTCCCTGTTGTGTCCCTCTACACCACTTGGTTTGGTGGCTAATCGGTATCACACACCGAGCCTCTCAATAGGCGCCACAAGAACCCACTAATGGAGAGATGTTGAAAGACACGAGCAATCCACTAGAGTTGAAATTAGGCACTCCACCGGGGAACCACAACAACCCCTCACAAATATCACCTTGATTGGGGGTGGACACAATCACCAAATCCCCTCACCAATCACAAATCCTCCAACCGTCTAGGTGGCGGCAACCACCAAGAGTAATAAGAAATCCACAATTACAACAACCACCTAGTGCCAATAAAATATGAATCACAAATGCATGCACCTAGGGTTCCACCTCCTCTCATGAGCTTGAACCAACCATGGAGATGGAGAGGAGACGGATGGAGGGGATCCTCTTGGAGTTCTCAAATCGATCTATGGAGCTTACTCTCTCACTTGCTTGAACCTCAAATCAATGGAGTGAGAGAGGGAGGAATGGAGCTCTCTTTCTTCTTAGGGTTTGAGCAAGAGGAGGAAGAAGAGAATGAGCCAAGGATCATTTGAAAAAGAGTAGCACACTCCCTAAAACGTTTAGCTCACCACCCCAACGGTCAGATCTGCGCTCAACTAGAAATTCTGGGTAGGGTCACAAATATATCCGAGAAAGGGTTTACTGCCTACCCAAACTAAACTGAGCTGAAATAAAAACCGGAATATCCGGCTAGGGCCAGAAATTATTCCAAGCAACACTTCTCTCTTATAAGGCGAAAACGGACCACCTAGTCGGATCACTGGAAGTGTGTGTGACTGGAAATGGACCTTCACAAAGATATGTATTTGAAAATTGAGTTGCCACTTTGGTAGTATTAGCTTCCCCTACATATGTGCTATAGTGTTTGGTTCATATTTGGCACATATGCGCGGACATGAAATGAGGGAGAGTAATACTATCAAATGATGCTAAGGTGTAAAGAATGGACCTTTGAAGCGTGATACCAATCGGAGTTGCCAATATACACCATCCTTAGCACCATTGTAACACCCGGATTTATGAGTAAAACCGAGGTAAAGCATATGTGGGCCTAGGGGGTCCCAAATCCACATATACCACAAAATGTATATCATTACAACACGAACAACGTTTAATAACTTATTACATCACACGGAAATGTTCATCACATCGGCCAATGACCCATTATTACAACGGTAGCGTGGTCGTAGACTTCACTCCATAGGGACACCAACTGGGGGTACGCCATCCTCAGAAGTCTGGCACGTCCTCTGGATACTCCTCGTAGTCTCCATCATCTGGTACCCATCCGGGATTTTTATGTGAACCAACGACAAGCGTCAGCTCACCATGCTCAGCAAGTACAACTATGGGGGATGCAAGGCTCAAAAGTTTGACTTGGTTGACTGCGGTTAGCATTTTATCTTGATCATATTTTATACTAACTTTACATTACTAAGTATATGATCCTTGTTGTCCCATAGTGTATGATCATCATTATGTTAAAAAGAGGTAAGCCACAAACCACCAACATACCCCACCATGAATCACTCAAAAAGGATCCGAGCCGCTCGTATTAGTGAGCACGGCTGATATTTCAGGATTACACTCTGCAGAGGTTGTACACTTTCACCTTAGGCCATGATTCCCATAAGTCGGGGAGAGCCAATCCCACATTACCTCCTCTATGGAAGTACGGCAGGGTTTCACTACGTAGCCTTTCACTAGATACCCTAACAAGTAGTAGCCACTAGGTTTCGGCGTCCAGGCGAATGGAGGCCCCCTTCAAGATGGCACACCTGACAGCTGACCAGTACACATCTTGACAGGCAAGGAAGCCATTCTTTAACCCAATTCCCCCCTCTAGCGCCTTTCGGTAACTACTACAAGCTAGAGAAAGTCTAGTTACACGACTAAGATCAGAGCCATGTAATACCCAAGGTTGCACGAGATCTCCCGGGTGGCCTCTTTAAAAGATGGTCCCTGGGGTGGGTCACTGAGCGAACAACATGCTCCAGTGCCTTGTTGTGGTTAAAAAGCCTCTTTTAACATTTGTTCTATAGTCATTGATCAATATTAAACAATTAGCATTTATATAACGCATAGCATTTCTAATCATATTATGCAAAAACCCTCCCATAGGTACAAGGCATATAGTTCAAAACAATCTAGTAATGTCCTATGGTTCATCAAGTTGACATATGCATGATGATTACTGGGTCTTGCATTAATAGGTAACAAGGAAACCGTAGGTTATACTTGCCTTGGTCACACGCTTGATCCTGGTACTGCTCCTAGGAAACCTACTCCTCGAATACATCACCGTCTGGACTTGATATAAAATCACCAATCATAGCATCCATATAGTCATTACATGTAAATAAAATATACTTTTATTAGAACAGTACACCAAGCATCAAAAACAGTTAGAGAAACATATATAAAACTATTCTACTCGTCGATACGATCACCTGAACATAAAGATCACTCTAATCGGATCTAAAACGAGAAAGTTATAAAGAAAACAAGTTTCAAGGGAACTTTTGTAAATAAAACTCATTTTCTGGGGGGCTAACTCGCGAAAACCGAGGACCTAAACGTAAATAACTGTAGACAACAGGGGCTAGCACGTGAAATAGCAAGGTCTGGATTGTGGGCGCTAAAACCAGAGAGTTCAGGGGCTAAAACATAAGAAAACAGGACCTAAAAGAAACTCTTTTGAACTAAGGTGGAATGTGGGTTGATTTTCATAAAGCTCGAGGGCCTTTTTGCAAAAGCAGCAGCTACAGCCGCGCGGGCGCTGACGCGGCGCCACACGACGTGAGCGGGTTGGCCGGTCCACCACGCAGCCGGTGGACCGCGCGCAGGGCCGCTGGTCCACGGGTCTGTGGACCCGGCGCATACCCCTTCGGGGCGGCTTCTAATCTTCGCCGTCCGCGCCGATCGGACGATGTAGGGGGGGCTCGGCGAGCAGACGTGGCGGCGGGCGGCAGCGGGGACACCAGCGAGCGGCGGCGCGCCATGGGAGGGCTCGGCATGTCGCCGGGAAGGTGCTCCCGGGCTCGGTTGACTGCGCGGGTTGCACCGAGGCGAAGCGGAGGGGACGGCGAGCACAACTATGGGCTCGACCGTGGCGGAAAGGCTCACCACAGCGAGATCGACGGCGGCGGTGATCTGCACAAAAAGAAGTGCTCGGATGAGCTCAGTTTCAGAAGAAAAGAGAGGGAGAGTGCACCGGGGTGCTTTGCACGGGTGCGGCTTCACTTGGGGGTGCTCGGAAGGGTGCTCAAGCGGCCGGCAAGGCTCTGGGGACAGTGAATCAGTGAGCGGGGGTTGAGCGGGTGTAGGAGGGAGAGGGCAAGGGGCCTCGCCCTGGCTTTATTGGTTTCGGGATGGGCGGCGAGGGGTCGGGGGAAGCTCCACCGAACTCGGTTGCAAGCCGAGTGGCCTTGAATGCCACTCGCGCGGCGGTTTCGGGAGGGGAGAAGGCGGCGGCGGTGCGAACGCCGAGCGACGCGAGGTAGGGGAAGGGTCCCCGTCGCTGACGGGTGGGGCCAGGGTGGCAGGTGGGGTCGGCGCGGCTGACACGCGGGGCCCGGTGGTCAGCAGGAGAGGGCGAAGCGGGCGGGGCGCTGCGCGCATGCGGCCTGCGGGTGAGCGAAGCGGGCCGGCGCGAGGGAGCAGGCCGCGGTTCGGGCTGGCGATGCGCAGGCCAGAGCAGGCCGAGCGGGCGCGGAGAGAAGGGAGAGGGTGGCGGCCGTGGGCCAGGCTACTTCTCCGGTTGGGCCAGAAGGGTGAGGAAGGGAGAGGGAGAAAAAGAAAAGCCTTTTCTTTTATTTCCTTTTGAAAACTTATTCAAATTCAAATCAAATTTGAATTCAAACCACTCAACACTATTCCTATACTCAAACAAAATATTATGCTCCAGCATGAATGCAACAAAAATGTTTCTAAGCCCCGAGATATTTTATTAATTCACCAAAAATTAATGTTTGGCCTATATGTTTCATGGAAAATAAATGAATAAAATCATGTTAATTCCTAATTTCTCAAAATCAATTTTTAGGGTGTCACAAACCTATCCCCCTTAAGATGAATCTCGTCCTCGAGATTTGGAAGATTGAAAAAGATGGAGATACTCTGATCTTAAATCCTCTTTGAAGGACCAGAAGTGCTACCAGAAAGCGACCAGAGGGGGGGTGAATGAGAGCTTCAAAATTTCCCTTTCGGAAACTTATCGCCACTGTCCCGAGAATCAACCCCAAGAGCAAACCCTAGAGCTTGCAAGTGTCCACGACCCTAGAGGTAGGGTGGATGCTTCCAAGAAGCACAGTGAGACACTACACAACTCTAGAAACCCAACGCAAAAGCCGAAAATCAAAACCGACAATGGACGAACGAACTGCGGACGAAATAGCGCAGATCAGCACTGACCGGACTCTGCTTGCGTCCGGTCCAGGTCCACCGGACACGTCCAGTCTCAAAAATTCTGCTCGGGAACCTTTCTGTTTCTGATCGGACTCTCAGAGGAGGAGCGTCCGGTCGAAGTGCCGAGCGTCCGGTCAAGGGGAAAACACACGATGAACAGTGTCAAAGGTGAGTCCGGTCAAACAAAGGAATAAGCGTCCGGTCAGGTTGCAGAAGAGTCAGAGAAGAATGTTCAATGACCGGACTCCTAGTCTAGCGTCCTGTCATCCCGACTTGGGCGTCCGGTCAACACGAAATTCCACTGTTCGTCCACTGATTTCACTCAAACTCTCCCAAAACGAATCCTCTAGGGATCAAACTTGGTGAGATGAGTCACAAGGAAGATAGTGAGCTATCTCTAAGAGATCATGGCTCGAACCTATCTCCAAATCGATGAATCAAAGAATTTCGGGTGAGAGGTGACAAAAACCAAACCGAAACGAAAATCGACCGATCTTCTAGCTCGTGAGGTGAGAGGTGAATTCGTTCAGTAGAAAGAAGTGTCTCACGATCTAGAACAACTCAGTTCAAACGGATTTGCAAAAGACGCACCGAGTAAAGACATTGATCACGGGGAAAATCGTGGAGAAAAGCAACCCACGAAGAATAAGAACAAAACGCGAATCACAACCACGAATTTGCAACCGTGTGGCTACCACATGCTACAATAGTGAGATTACGGTCTCACTTCCTCAAAATCTCATGAACACAGAGGTATGATTGTCTTCTCTGTGGATCTCAGTTCGCTACAACAGGGAATGTGAGAGCAGGAAACCCTAGGTGGAAAATAGCAAATGACTGAGATAGTTTGGGAGGTGGGTGTCTCCCCCTACTTATCCTAATTCTAATTCCCACTCTACCCCTAGTTATTTACAGAGCGACACAGCCAAACCCTAAGGCTATCCTGGACCAACCCGAAGATGATGCTGATCCGACGGCCACGCTCGCACAACTGGTAGCGTTGCCTCGACGCAACCTCACCGATTGCCGCCACGTGCCGCCACCGCTCTGCTTGTCCTTTTCCCAGACTCCGCCCCCGATTTTGTGGCCGAAACCGGGAAACCAGGCCTTCAAGTCCATCCCCTGGTTTTGTGGCCGAAACCGGGAAACCCGACGTCCATCGCCTGAGTTTTGTGGCCCAAACTCAGAAACCCGCCAGCGTCCAGGTTTTGAGGCCCAAACCTGGAAACCATCCTCAGCCCGAGTTTTGTGGCCCAAACTCGGCAAACCCGAAGCACCCAGGTTTTGTGGCCCAAACCTAGAAACTGTCCACTCGGTGGTTTTTCTGTGGCTCAACCACCAAACCGACGTCGTAAAGGGGATGCACCGCCTGTGCACCCCGTCCACCGACACGTGTCCCCAGGTCCTCGACCCGAGCAACACCATGCCCCGCAAATCTCCGCTCGTCGCTGTCTCAGGCTGTCAGCCACCACAGCTGATCCTCAGGCCACCGGTCCCTCAGTCCAAGCCTCACGTCCGCCCTTCACTGCTCCCGGTCCGTCAGCATGGCACGTCTCTACTTGACCTTCACCTTGCCCTCGATCACTGTCTCCGTGCTCGACACCTGCACAACACAAGCCAAAGAACATGCGCATCAAACCCGTTGACAATCACTCATCACTCGAGACTCGGCATACACCCATGTATCCGCAATCTTCCCCTTGATGAGTGCATTGTCAACTACACACAAATCATAATGGAATAGAAGAAGGAAAAAAGAAGGAGAGAGAACTCGACCAAACGACCCAAAAGCATATCAAAGCCGAAGAAGGTCAAGTGGAAAGAGCAAGACAACTTGGTCCCCAAAGACATGGGCAATGGCTCGACGCAACCAAGCAAAGCAAAGCTAGCCCTCAAGAAGAGGTAGAACAGGCTCAACACCGCTAGCAAGAAAGCTCGATACCAACTGTTACCAGCTCAAGAACAAAAGAGCTCGACACAAATTGAAAAGCTGAAAGGCGTATGCTAGTCCCTCAAGAAAGAGGCAAAGGCTCAACACAACTAGCAAAAACGCTCCGTACCAACTGGCTGACAAGCTCAAAAATTCAGCAACGAGCAAAACCCCCTCAAATGGTGCACACAACCAGGAGATCTCCTCCTTAGTTCAGCTTGGAAAGCACATGAAAAAATATTTTCTCCCCCTTATGATTTGGCAAGAAATTCTCCCCTTAGTTGAAAATGCACCATCAAGCAAGTTTCTCCCTTTTGACAGAATAACTCCCCCTTCCAAAATGCATATGAGTCAGAAATGCTAGTTAGTAGCTTCAGGAATATAGTCAATAGAATGAAAAAACGCTCCACATAGTATAACTCCAATGACTCGATAATCATCCATAAAATGCTAGCAAAGGCTCAAACTGATCACCAAATACGAAATATGAACATATGAGCAAAAAGAGCAGTTTTAGCCATTCAGAAAAGGTTGTTCACCACAAAAATAGCACAAAACATGTATAGACAGGAAAACAAGCAAGTGCTAAACATGTATACAAGGTGAACTACTCCTAGCAAAGCTCAATCATCATGCTATAGAATGAAACATAGACTTGTGTTTTTAAATTTTAATCGGAGTTGCAGCGGTGAAATTACATAAGTTTAGAATTCAGCATGTGATTGCGAGAGGTTGAAAGCTTGTCATTGCCTAACTTTTCAACCGAGCTAAGCCTATGCATATGCAATCAGAAGCTTAAAGCATCGGTTTCGGTCATACACTACACGGCTCAAGTTTAACTCAAAGTGCAATGAGAAACAGTCTTGATACTGTGATGTGTTGACAAGCAATCCCATCTCGATCTATTCAATTCACTTAAAAACTTGGTTCCATTTTATGGCAGAATATGAACATACCAAGCAAGTGAATGACTCAGAACTAGAGACATAGCAACCTAGCATATATGAAGAGCACGAGTGACTTCAACACATCCTACACAT
>CM019824.1:23420602-23445208 GCA_009763385.1 Coix lacryma-jobi var. lacryma-jobi
CCAGCTTAGAGAGGGAGCCCACCTGTTGATACAGCAGATCCACGGACAGCAGGCCTACATCGACCAGCTCCACGAGGCCGTCCATCAGATGCACCACGCCGCGCAGGAGGCCGCCGCCCCAGCAGCTGAGGTCCCAGATCCCCAGGACGGAGAGGTCCTTGGTCCCGACGCCCTACCAGAGGACGCTGCATCCCGCCGCTGGAGACCCCTGAGCGTTAGCTTGTTAGAGATCGTTTTCTTTTTGTATAGCTTGAGCTTGCTCGCTAAGTGATGTAACACCCTACACATGTGCTAGTTTTATGTTTAAATGGTTGATGGCATGTAAGCTTTTGGACAAAGTCCGGACTTCGATCCGACATCTTTTATGGAAATCCGTCGTTTGCATGTCTAATTTCGAGCGATTGTTTTGTGATGTTGTATGGAAATGAGTAATTATACTTGGTCGTGTGCTAAATTTTCGAATTATGTACAGCGCAGTATTTTATTCATGATCGATGTAACATCACCTAATGATTGCTTAATAATGGGATATGCAGATGCCGGCACACACTCGCAGCCAGCGTGGGCAGGGGGCAGGACAGGAGGAGAATCTGCCACCTCCCCCAGCGCCGCCGATGACGCCGGAAGCATTCTTTGGCCAGTTCTTGGGCAGCCAAAGGAATATGGAGGAAATGCAGAGGCACATGGAGGCCACCCTCCGCAATATCGCTAACAACACTGCACAGCAGCATCATCAACGTCAAGGTCCGGAGCCCAACCAGTACAGCTCCTACCGTGACTTCTTGGACACTCGCCCTCTTGTGTTCAAAGAAGCCACCGAACCGCTTGAGGCTGATGAGTGGCTCAACTCCATCACCCAGAAGTTTCGTCTGCTTCGTCTGACGGAAGAGCTCAAGGTAGAGTACGCCGCCCACATGTTGGAAGGACCCGCAGGTTTGTGGTGGGCCCAGTACCGTGCATCCTTGTCTGCAAATGCACGTGTCACTTGGGATCAGTTCTCCACCGCTATGCGCAACCACTACATCCCTAGTGGTCTGAAGGAAATGAAGGTTGCAGAGTTCATGAGGTTGTCTCAGGGAACCAGGTCTATGTCCGAGTATCTCCACAGTTTCAACAACCTAGCTCGCTACGCCCAAGACTTTGTTGATACTGAGGCCAAGAAGATTGCAAGCTTTAAGCGTGGCATGAGTGCCGCCATGCTCTCCAAGATGGGCAACAGTCACCGCACCACCTTTAGTGACTTCGTCAGCGACTGCCTAAATCAAGAGGCCAATGACAGCCGGCTAGCGACAGAGACGCGCCGTCGTGCAAATGAAGGAGGTTCATCCCAGCAGAGGACCCCTTTCGGAGCACGCGCCCCATATCGCCTGCCTGTCACAGGAGCAAGATACCGTCCCCCACAGAGGAAGATCACCACCAGCCGTCCCCGTCCTAGTTATCAGAAGCCTTACACCGCTCCCATGATGCAGAACAAGAATAAGGCAGGGAGTGCAGCAGGATCCAAGACCCCATATGTGATTGGTCCATGCTATAACTGTGGCCAAACTGGACACCTGTCACGTCAGTGCCCTCGCCCAAAGAAGCAGTACACTCAGCCCCCACCTCGTACGGGTCATGTGCATCACACCACCGTGGAAGAAGTGCCAGAAGGAGAGCCTGTCACCGCTGGTACGTTTCTTGTTAATCAATGCCCCGCAGTTGTGCTGTTTGATTCTGGAGCATCGCATTCTTTCATAAGTGAGAACTTTGTTATAAGAAGTAATCTTGAGTTGATAGAGTTAGGCCGAGGATATCAGATAAGTTCCGCCGGAGCTGTTCTCTCCGCGCGTAAAATGGCTAAAGGAGTGGAAATGACCTTTGGGAATAGGAAGGCCATAGTGGATCCTATCGTAATTCCTGGTCTAGGTCTGGATGTAATCTTAGGTATGGGTTGGATGAAACTCTGGAAAGTCAATCTTGACGTCGCAGAACGAGTAGTTTGTTTGGTTAGCCCTCGTAATGGGTCTACCTTTCGGTTCAAGTTACCTCAAAACCCCCATGAGATCGGAGTGTTGTTCAATATCACGGCAAAGCAGATAGCCGAGATTCCGATAGTATGTGAGTTTCTGGATGTTTTCCCCGATGAGTTGCCTGGACTACCGCCAGACAGGGAGGTGGAGTTTGCTATAGAATTAATCCCCGGAACGACACCCATATCTCGGAGACCGTATAGAATGCACGCTAAAGAGTTAGCAGAGCTCAAAGTTCAGTTGCAAGAGCTTTTGGATAAGGGCTTGATACGCCCTAGTTCGTCGCCTTGGGGATGTCCCGCTATCTTTATGAAGAAGAAGGATAAAACTTTAAGGATGTGCGTGGACTACAGACCGCTTAATGCAGTAACTATAAAGAATAAGTACCCTTTACCTCGAATCGATGTCTTGTTTGATCAGTTGTCAAAAGCAAAAGTGTTCTCCAAGATCGATCTGAGGTCAGGATACCATCAGATTAAGATCAGAAGAGAAGATGTGCCAAAAACAGCTTTCTCTACCAGATACGAACTCTATGAATATTTAGTTATGTCCTTTGGATTGACCAATGCACCGGCACATTTCATGTACCTAATGAATTCGGTCTTCATGCCAGAGTTGGATAAGTTTGTTGTAGTGTTCATCGATGACATCTTGGTATACTCTGAAAATGAGAAGGATCATGCTGAGCATCTACGAGTCGTTCTAACCCGGCTTAGAGAGCACAAGTTGTATGCTAAGTTCAGCAAGTGTGAATTTTGGTTGAAGAAGGTACCTTTCCTTGGTCACGTCCTTTCAGAGGAAGGGATCTCTGTAGACCCTTCTAAAGTACAAGAGGTTATGGATTGGGAAGCACCCACGAGTGTTTTTGAGGTTCGCAGCTTTTTAGGTTTGGCAGGATACTACCGTCGGTTTATTCCGGATTTTTCGAGAATAGCCAAGCCTATTACCCGTTTAACGCAGAAAAACAAGAAGTTCGAATGGACCGCAGAGTGTGAAGCAGCTTTTCGCACTCTGCGAACGTTGTTGACATCCGCACCTGTTCTGGCTCAGCCAAACTTGGAGGAACCTTTTGATGTGTTTTGTGACGCATCCAAGATCGGACTTGGATGTGTACTCATGCAGAATGGGAGAGTTATTGCCTATGCTTCTCGCCAGTTGAGACCGCACGAAGAGAATTATCCCACTCATGATTTGGAATTAGCAGCCGTCGTGTATGCACTCAAGATATGGACACATTATCTTATGGGAAATCTATGTCATGTGTACACGGATCATAAAAGTCTGAAATATATCTTCACCCAGCCAGAGTTGAATATGAGGCAGAGAAGATGGTTAGAGCTAATTAAGGATTATAACCTTGAAGTGCATTACCACCCCGGAAAAGCAAACGTTGTAGCCGATGCCTTTGAAGGACCGAGAAGCTACCCGAAAGCGACCAGAGGGGGGGGGTGAATGGGAGCTTCAAAATTTCCTTTCGGAAACTAGATGCCACTGTCCCAAAATCAACCCCAAAAGCAAAACCTAGAGCTTGCTAATGTCCACGACCCTAGATGTAGGGTGGATGCTTCCTAGAAGCACAGCGGGACACTAGACAACCCTAGAAAGCCAACGCAAAAGACGGAACTCAAATCCGATCAAGAACGAACGAGCCGCGAACGAAAACGCGCGAAACAGCAGCGACCGGACTCTGGCCTGCGTCCGGTCAGCAGGGACCGGACGCGTCCGGTCGTCAGAAACCGTCTCTGGGAGCTCTCTGGAAACGACCGGACTCACGGGTACGGAGCGTCCGGTCGTGAACAGTGCGTCCGGTCAGAAACAAACAAGAACACACGAGACTGCGCAGAAAAGCACTGACCGGACTCTGGCTGCGTCCGGTCTGTGAGCACCGGACGCGTCCGGTCGTGCGAAAACGATTTTCGGAGCTCTCTGGAACTGACCGGACTCTGTGAGATAGAGCGTCCGGTCGGTTCACCTTCGTCCGGTCAGAATCAAACACGCGCAGTGAACAGTAACAGAGGCGAGTCCGGTCAAGCAAAAAGCCGAGCGTCCGGTCGGTCTACAGAGAACCACGCGACGAGCTGTGCAACGACCGGACTCTCAGAGCGTGCGTCCGGTCAACCCGAGGCAGCGTCCGGTCACCCCGCGATTTCACTGTTCGTCCACCGATTCGACTAGAACTCACCCAAAACAAATCCTCTAGGGATCAAACTTGGTGAGTGAAGTCACAAGGACGTTAGTGAGCTATCTCTAAGAGATCATGGCTCGAACCTAACTCCAAATCGGTGAATCGAAGAATTTCGGGGGAAGGGAAGAAAAGTGACCCGAAACGAAAAATCGATCGATCTCCTAGACCGTGAGGTTAGAGGATGATTCCTTCGGTGGAAAGAAGTGCCTCACGATCTAGAACAACTTGGTTCAAATGAAATTGCAAAAGATGAACCGAGCAAAGAGATCAAGCGACGGGAAAATCGTGGAGCAAAAGGATTCCGCGAAGAACACAAGTAAAACGGAAATCACAGCCACGAACTCGAATCAAGGACGCAAATCAAGCCATCGATCAGTGCTCCAAGGTGAGGATACGGCCTCACTTCCTCGAATCAACAGTACACAGAGTGGAGTCTCTCTGCGGATCTCAACTAGCTAAAGCAGGGGTGTGGAAGAGTGGAAACCCTAGGAAATGAGAGCTCTAACTGAGATTGAGATAGGGAGGAGGGTGTCTCCCCTGGACTACTTATACTAACCTAGCCTAAGTCTATTTCCTACTCTACCCCTCTCTACTCTAATTACAGAGCGGACCAGCCTAACCCTAAGGCTATTCTAGTCCACCCGCTGGTGGTAGGTAGATCCGACGGCCACGCCCGCACGGTCTTCCGCGTCGCCTCCACGCAACCTTCAGATCGCCGCCACGTGCCGCCACCACTCTGCACCCCCGGTTTTGTGGCCCAAACCGGGAAACCAGCCTTTTCCATCAGCCCCCGGTTTTGAGGCCCAAACCGGGAAACCAGCCTCCAGCCCGAGTTTTGTGGCCCAAACTCGGAAACCCTCAGCGCCCGAGTTTTGAGGCCCAAACTCGGAAACCGGCCCACGCCCAGGTTTTGAGGCTCAACCTGCAAACCGTCGCGCCCAGGTTTTGTGGCTCAACCTGGAAACCCAGCACCCAGGTTTTGAGGCCCAAACCTGGAAACCGTCCACCGTTGGTTTTTCCCGGGCTCTACCAACAAACCGGCGTCGTAGAGGGGATGCACCGCCTGTGCACCCCTTCCACCGACATGATCGCACTTCTCCGCTTGTCGCTGTCGCAGGCTGCCAGCCACCACAGCTGATCCTCCGGCCTCCAGTCCATCAGTCCAAGTCCACGTCCGCCCTTCACCGTCCGATACATCGGCATGGCACGTCCGCCGCACGGCACGCCCATCCTTCATCGCGCCCGGTCCGTCAGCACGGCACGTCGCAACTTGACCTTCACCCGCCATCGATCACTGTCTCCGTGCTCGACACCTGCACAACACAAGCCAAAGAACATGCGCATCATCTCCGTTGACAATCACTCATCACACAGAGACTCGGCATACACCCATGTATCCGCAGCCTTGAGTCGCAAGACTCATTGCAACTCCCTACAACCACTTTTGGAGGATAGATTTAACCTTATGCACCCCGTTATGGTGAACAACATCACTCTTCAGTGTACCTTGGAAAGTGACATCATCGAGAAACAAAAGACCGATGAAGAGATCTGTCAGATTAAGAAGAGGTTGGAAACCAGTAGTTCTTTGAACTTCCGCACAGATGAGCAGGGAATTCTATGGTATAATCAGAGGTTGGTTGTTCCTAAAGACACCGAGGTGAAAGAAAGAATTCTGAATGAGGCTCACAATTCAAAGCTATCTATTCACCCAGGAAGCAGTAAGATGTACCAGGATTTGAGAACCAGGTATTGGTGGTCAAAGATGAAGAAAGAAGTTGCAACTTATGTTGCAAGGTGCGATACATGCTGCAGGATAAAAGCTATACACCTGAGACCTGCCGGACTGTTACAACCGTTATCCATCCCAGAGTGGAAATGGGAAGAAATTAGTATGGATTTCATCACAGGTCTTCCTACTACTCAGAGAGGAAATGATTCTATCTGGGTTATCGTAGATCGGTTATCTAAAGTGGCTCACTTCATACCAGTTAAGACTACACACCGCCCTTACCAGTATGCAGACTTGTATATTCAGAATATTTTGAGGTTACATGGAATTCCAAAAAGGATTGTTTCTGATAGAGGACCCCAGTTCATAGCACGTTTTTGGGAACAGTTGCACAAAGAGCTAGGAACTAAGTTGGTAAGAAGTTCCGCCTATCACCCCCAAACCGCAGGACAAACAGAAAGAGTAAATCAGATCTGAGAAGATATCCTAAGAGCTTGTGTTCTATCTTCAGGAGAGTCGTGGGAAAAATGGTTACCCCTTGCCGAGTTTTCATATAACAACAGCTATCAGGAAAGTATAAAGATGGCACCGTTTGAAGTTTTGTATGGACGAAGGTGCAGAACCCCAGTAAATTGGGTTGAGTCAGGAGATCGAGGATTCTATGGGTCAGATTACGGGAAGGATGCTGAAAAGATTGTGCAAACAGTACAACAACATATTAAGGTCTCACCCATGAGAAAAGTCCAACGTTTTGGAATTAAGAAGAAGCTAGCACCTCGATATGTGGGACCTTACTGGATCATAGCAAGGAAGGGACAAGTGGCATACGAAGTACAGTTACCCCCAGAAATGAGCACAGTTTTTCCAGTGTTCCACGTATCACAGTTAAAGAAGTGTCTTCGAGTTCCAGAACAAGAAGAAGTTCGTATTCCAGATGTCACCATCAGATCGGATATGGAGTACTACGAGCAGCCCAAGGAGATTTTGGATACCAAGACCCGAGAGACTCGTAACCGAACAGTGAAGACTTACAAGATTCTCTGGAGCAATCACGGACCCAACGATGCGGCATGGGAAACCGAGGAGTACCTACGCGTAAGCTATCCCGCTTTTGTTAAGAAATGGTACGTAACTCAAATCTCAGGACGAGATTTCTTTAAGGGGGGAAGGGCTGTGACACCCTAGTGTCAAGCACTGCATTAGGAACTTCATTAGCTACTAAAGGAGCATAAGCAATGCATTGCATCATTTCATGTGCATATGAGTGCTTTTTGCCTTTTGTTTATTTATTTGGCTTTATTTATGTAGAGGATTTAAAAATGGTTTTCAGAAAAAGTGTCTTATATGAAAGTTGTAGAGAAAAATATTTTGAGCAACTTTTATGTTTGGGTCAAAACCTAGTTTGGAGTTTTTAAAACTGTTTTTGAGTGGTCAAACTTTGAAAAGAATTTGGAAAAAGAAAAAGGAAAACGATTTTTTTTTTCCGGCGCCAACCCTTTCGGCCCATCTGGCCTTTCGGCCCAGCTCGCGTGCGCCGGCCCGCTCCCGCACTCGCCCGCGCGCCGCGCGCCGCGCCCTGCCGCCCGCCGGACGCCCGTGCCGTACGCCGGCCGCAACCGCCACGTGGCCGCCGTATCCCGCCGAGGATCCTCGCCGGCCACTCCTCGCTCGATCCCCTCTCACCCGAGCACGCAAGCTATCTCCCCCGGCCACTCTCCGCACGCCTCGCCTGCTGCGCCCGCTCGCCATGCACGGCATCGCCCACGCTGCCTCGCCGACCGCGCCGCCGTGTCCCGCCACGACCACCGGCCGGTCAAGCCGATCAAACCCCGAGCACCCCCTTCACTCCCTCGCTCACCCGCGCACACAAATCCCACTCGCTCTCGCTCTCACTCCCTCTCCGCTCCCACGAACGCGCAAGCGTCCGCCACCCTCGCCGACCGATCACCAGCATCACTCCCCTCCGCCGTCCGGCCACACCCGACCACCACCATCCAATCCCTCTCGCCAGCCTCTCCGCCTACACCGTGCACACGCCGTGCGCACATTGTCGTCCCCGACCAAGCCCCATCGCCGCCGGAGGACGAAACGCCCCCTTCGGTTCGTCATCGCCACCACAGAGCCCGCATCGTCGTTCCTCCCCGACACGACCTCCAGTGTCTACCTCCTTCGCCGTCAAGCATCACCAAGCCAAGGCAAGGTGAGAACACCACCTAGCTTCAACGCTATCGCTCTCTCCCACCCCTTCTTCCCCGGCTGAGCGCCATGGCCGTCCGCCACGGCCATGCACGAGGCCAAGCTCTCCTGGAGCCATCCGAGCCAAACCGACCCACTCACGTAGCTCCATAGGGTTCACGAAGCACTGCGCACGCGCCAATTTCTCCGACGACCGCCGGACACGGCCAAGCCGAGCCTCACCGCCGCCACCGTCCGCCATGGCTCGTCGCCGGCAAGCTACAGTCACCCTCTGGCCAAACTAACACCACCGCTGGATGCGCCTCATCGAGACGAGTCTATCGAGCCTAGCCTCACCGCCGGCCACCTCACCGTCGGCGAGGAATCGACGGTCAAATCTCTCCCTTGTTTTTCCGTCTCGCCCGAGCCCCCGAGCCAGGCCTCGGACGGGCGATTGCCTTCCGTCTCGCCCGAGCCCCCGAGCCAGGCCTCGGACGGGCGATTATTTTTCCCGTCTCGCCCGAGCCCCCGAGCCAGGCCTCGGACGAGCGATTGCCTTCCGTCTCGCCCGAGCCCCCGAGCCAGGCCTCGGACGGGCGATTGTTTTTCCCGTCTCGCCCGAGCCCCCGAGCCAGGCCTCGGACGGGCGATTGCCTTCAGTCTCGCCCGAGCCCCCGAGCTAGGCCTTGGACGGGCGATTGTTTTTCCCGTCTCGCCTGAGCCCCCGAGCCAGGCCTCGGACGGGCGATTGCCTTCCATCTCGCCCGAGCCCCCGAGCCAGGCCTCGGACGGACGATAGTTTTCCGTCTCGCCCGAGCCCTCGAGCCAGGCCTCGGACGGGCGTTTGTTTTCTGTCTCGCCCGAGCTAGGCCTCGAGCGAACCCTCGGGCACTGTCTCGTTTGAGCCGGGCCTCGAGCGAGCACACACCTTTTCCGTGCGCCGAGTGTTGTCCAGAAAACGTTTTCCAAAATGTTTTCTTTTTCCAGTAAATGCTTGTTTATTTTGTAGATCCTGTTTTGTTAGTCCAAATGGAGTGCTTTCAGTTTTGTTAGCTTGTTTGTGAGTAGATCTGTCTTGGAAAAATATAAAAGTATTTTTGGTAGAAGTTTATTTTACTGTTTTCATTTATTCCACTTGATATGCTTTTGCTAAGATAAATGGTTATATATGTTTTCTGGTTGAGATCATTCTTGGAAAATTTTGTGTAAGTTTATTATCCTGTTTTACATTTGTGAAAAATATATGATGCACTATTTATGTGGAAAAAGTTTCTGTTATGATTAAAAGTCCTTTTTGGCTGATTTCTTAAGAATAAATGTTAAGGTGTTTTATATGCTGAAATAAAATATGGGAAAATTTGTATAGTCTCTATTTATGATGTCCAAGCTAAAAAAAATGTAACCATGATCTGTTATGTGAAGAAATCTGAAGTTGTTTAGCAAATGTGCTTTTCTGTGTTTTTTTTTGGAAATTCATGTAAGAAATAGTATAATGTTTCTGTTCATGGAACTCTCTTGATAAGCATAAAATGTGAAGTAAAATCTGGAAAAAATATGAAGTTGAGTTTATCACCCTTTTCCAGAAGGGTTGTAGTTCAAATAGTTTAAATTGGGATAGATTTGTTTATTTTGTGTAGGCTTGTATGTTTATGCTCTGGCCACAAGTTTTCTGCAGTAGAATGCTTTTGAGTAAAAGAAGCCAGGAAAATTATGAAATCTGTTGTTGAACACTTTTTGGATAAGGAGCTAGTTCAAAGTACCTTTTGAGCAGTTTATTTGTTATTTTCGCATCTGCAGTTCTGTATTTTATTTTTTGGCTGAAACTTAGTCAGTGGAGTCCAATAAGTGTTGTTTGCCTTCTAGAATTTTCGTAGATTTTTCTGAGTCCAGAAAAGTGCACTTGCAGTTCAAACCTAAGTTTCTTTTGAATTATTAGATAAGAAAAAGGGTGAATAAATGGATTTTGTTTTATAAAATAAATAAGTATTTGCCTCAATGTAAAAGTGGTTCAACAAGTTGGTTTTGTTGGTTTGCAAGAAATGCTCTTCTCATACCACACATCGTGCACCCGCATTGCAAATATTTATTATTCGTCGCATGCAATAGGATCGACACTCCCGGAGCCCGAGCAGGAGCCAGAAGCAAACGCCGAGCAGCAGATTCCGGAGCTCCAGCAAGCCGAGGAAGTCGACCCCGCCAGCGACACTAACTTGCCCGAGTGCCCTTCCCACGAGGCCTCGGTCTTCAACCAAGGCAAGCCCCGGAGCATATTAAGCCTCCTATCTTTTGCAATTAAGATTACTTGAGTCCTTTTATATTGTGATGCATTAGGTTTAGGAGTTGGAATGAATCCTACTTGCTGCATTACCATTCCTTGGTTATTGATTAATATCTACCTTGTTATCCAGTTATTTAATTACAATGTAGAATTGCTTAGCCTGCTTAATAAAAGTGGTAGTTAAGGATGTTTCCGTAATACCCGGATGGGTATTTCCCGGATCACGGTTGGCTATATTTGCTATCGTGGAAAAGAACCTGAGTAGTAATGAAATACAGTCAACGGGATGGCAGGGCACAAGTTCGGAAACTTGGGGCAGTCCAGCCGTTGGATCGTGTAGGTTTGTATCGATGTTGGCCCTCGTTCATTTTTGAACGCGCCCTTTTACTTAGGGATATGTCGGTGCTGTAATCATCGACCCCAAAGCCGGTTAGAAGCTGTTCAGGCCGGTCTCAACCCGTGTCCTGCCCTCTATTGTGGAAATTGCGATCTGCCGCGTGAGGCCATCGCCAGGTTCCAATTGGGCGGTCCGTGCTTGAACCGCGGCGATTACCACCACGAACAAGCGTCGAGCGGTTGCCCAATGCATGGACCCGACGGGGAAAGTGTGGGCTGGTATTAAAGGTCTTTCATCAGCTGGTTTGGAATTCGATTCGAGTCGCCGTCTGCCCCGGTTAGTGGGAAACTATGGCGAGCTTCACCACGATACAACTCCATGTAATGATTAAAGGTTCAACTAAAATGTGGATAAGTCAACGGGATATGGTTATATTATTGATTGGTAGATTCAAGTGAGTGCTCTAGTGCAGGTGAAAAACCTAGAATTAAGGAATAGGTCTAAAAATGACAGCTCATCATTATCATTAATTACCTCTTATCTAAAATTAAGCTTTTCGCAACTAAAGATCCCAGCTCCACCCGAAAAGGCCTTGCATACCCTTGGTGTCTTTATTTTCAGTTGGACGGGTAAGTCCAGCTGAGTACATTCCCGTACTCAGGGTTTATCCCGTTTGTTGTAGATGGCCAGGTCTACTTTGGCTATTGTAAGCACTGCCTCTACCCGGTGGAAGGTGATGAGGAGTAGGCCCAGGGCAGGGTCGTCCAGAAGCTTCCCTTTTTCTTTTGCTGGTCTGAGACTATTAGTGGCACATTATCTGAAAAAGGAGGAGTGAGTCGTGTTGAGTGGATTTATCAAACAATGTTTTATTTGGACCACATGTGTTGTGGTCGTGTTTCAAACTTATTTCAGCTTCCGCATTTTAAAATTCGGTTTGTAATAACTCTATTTTAAATTCGTACTCTGATGTTAAATTCGGTTTCGTTTCCGCTGTGATGTATCTTTACGAATGTGATCCTTGAACAATGCGATCCTGTATGATGTATGGTGTTAGAAATCCTTCGTGATTTCCGGACTACCGGGGTTATATGAGTTCAAGTATCAGTCGAAGTCAGACGAATTTGGCTAAGATAATACTTGAGCTCTTATAATCAGGACGGTTCCGCCACAGAAATCATCGAGTACTTAAGCTCGTACAAACCCGGTAGTCCGGAAATCTCGAAGGATTTCAAATCATTCAACAACATCCAGCCAAGATCGTACTTGTTCCACGAACATGCTCACGGGTTACATCACAGTTGCATAAAGTTCAAATTACATCGGAGTATGAAATAATATTACAAACCATAGTTTGATAGTAGTAGCGGAAGCAACATAGTCTTTAAAACATAAGTTTGGATTGTTCATAAATACGGTGCCATCAGTTGGCCGGGTCCACAAAAGCAACAGATGAGATAAGTGTTGACCATGCCCTTGGTCTAGTCATCACCCGCTACCGGGTATAAGCGGTCCTCGCAGTAGCCATAAAAGCGCTGGCCATCTGCAACAACAAGGGAAATAAACCCTGAGTACGAGAAGGTACTCAGCTAGACTTACCCGACAAAACCAGAAATAATGAGACACCAAGGATCATGTAGGCTATATAAGTGGGGTTGGCTGTACATACTCCTTTGCATGAAAGCTTTAGTAAAAACTCAGTTTCCGATGTTGGCAATTGCTTTTAGTCATTAACTCTACCTTACTAGATTTGCACCTGTACTAAACAAGCACTTGCTAATTAATCAATCAAGAGTGACTATTTCATCAATAGCCTTTCAGATTCCATAATCATTTTAGTTCCATAAGTTCTACGGGAGATGATCTAAAGTCAACTGCTCACTGTCCAGGAGCGATGGCGATTATAATCGATTCCTACCCAGCTGGGGATAAAATGTCTCACACTCGCCCGCCACATTCCGGTTACGACAGTCGTAAGCTACCAATCAGGAGATTTGAGAACACAATGCGCGGGACGGCCCTGGGCCCTTCTACACCGGGGGTTATCTCAGTGCCAGGTCGCTCAATCTATAACTGCCCACGGTCATGCCAGGTCGATCAGGCCCTGCCTGCCCTCGGACCATGCCAGGTTGATCAGAATAGTTGCCCACGGTACAGCTGAGGCCCTGGGTGTTAGGCGTCAACATCTCCATCACCGGCTCGAATAACCTTACTCGGCTTCGCGGGAGGTACTCAGACCTACTCCGTTAAGTGATCGACGCGTTCAATTTGACTGAAGTTACATTCCCGAACGGGTCCTAGGCGACACAGACGGGAGCCTACTAGCACACAGAACCCATGTCCTGCTGCTCTTACATCCCGCCTCCGTCTCAGATTAATTATCACATGGTTATCTCATGATAGCACAGGCTAAACATGATCAGTATCCACCTATTGCGGGAGACAGGAAATCACCCGACTTTTACCGGTCTAAGCAGGGCTAAGCATATAACGAGCCTAGACCTAAACAGGGATATCAAGATATATGGCAGGTGGACAAGGATAAGTAATAATGCATCAACGGTAGCAATCAATTCCTATAACCTAATGCAACATCCATCATCAGGTTAATTGTAAAGCATTTGCAAACCGTAGGAGTTAGAATGCTTCGGGGCTTGCGTCGCTCAAAGTCCGAAGGGCGGTGATCGCGGCACTCCGGCAGCTCTTCAACGTCTCCTCCTGGGATTTTCTCTTCCGGCGTCTCCTCCTGGTACTGCTCCTCGGGTGACAGATCCTGAACTTCCACTACCGATCCTGCATGATGCATAACATGAATAAATAACGCGAATGCATGCGGTATGCAACATGGAACAAGGCATTCTAGGAGATAAGCACATGTCATCTACTGCTACTCAACTGCTTAACCTCCCATATTCAACGTGTTAAGCTATGTTGTCACCACATCAAAGTATACTTAATGAGTTTATTACCCTCTAATTACTTGCTGAAATAAATCTAATTAAACTAGCCTATAACAGCAACCCATCCTGGATAGCTTCAGAAAAATTTACAGAAATTACTGGAAGTTAACAATATGTAATCTAGTCCCTGGTCCAAATTTCATCCCCTTTGGACTTAAACTCCATTCTCTATGAAAAAGACAAATTCTATCATGGAAAGGTGCTTTGAACTACACACCCTAGCAAAAAGTGTCAAACAACAGATTTTTTATTTTTCTACTGAACTTCCTAGCACAAGAGTAGTGTGCATAAATTCTCAAGTTCATATTCCTCATATTCTCATTACTACAAAATAAAAAAGGAAATAATATTTAACCATTTTAAAAGCTACTGCTAAAATAATTCACAGAACAACCTTATATTATATTTTTCCTTGAAACTATATATCCATACAAACCTAACAAAACTGGAATCATATTTTTCTGACTTATACATAATTAGTTATGCATTTTTCAAGTTATCAGCACTTTTCTAATTTAAATAAATCTACACATAAAAATATCACCAAAATGCATTTAACATTTTTCACAGTTAGATCTAATCATGCTGAAAACAACAAAATTTGTTTCACAAGATTTGGACTTAAAATGAGCCTTGTAGGACTTTTTGAAGCCTTTACATAATTCTGCAAAAACAAACAAAAGAAACTCAATCCTAAACGCTACGGACTCCCAACTTGACTCAGCCGAGGCTCGAGGCAAATGCTCAGCACACTCGACTTGACTCAGCCGAGGCTCGAGGCAACGCTCGGCACACTCGACTTGACTCAGCCGAGGCTCGAGGCAACGCTCGGCACACTCGACTTGACTCAGCCGAGGCCTACTATACCCAGATTTTCCCTTTTTCTCTCTCACACTCTCTCTTTGACTTGGTCGGCGAGGCTCACTGGTCAGACGACCAAGCTACTAGGCGAGGCTAGGCTCGGCGGTCAATGGCGGAGTTTGGCGCCGTTGTCGTTGACTGGCCCTAGCTCGTCGGCGGCGAGGCTTCCGGTGATGCTGAGACCATCACTGGATGCGGGTTTGCGAGGCGAACACGACTAACTGACGCGCTGAGCCAAAGGGATACCGGAGCAAGCTCGACGGCAGCCATGGCGAAGCGGCGGCTCTGCGACTCGGCGGCGAAGCTCTTCCCGGCGAGCTTGAGGCTCGGCGAGACTAACACTAGCCCAAGCAAGTCCTAAGCGACCTATTGGAGCAACTTTCGGGCCTCGGCATCCCCGGCATTGCCCGGAGCGATGCACGGCGGCGGTCCACGACGGACATGGCGGCGACACCGCTCGGTTCCGGCTGAAACATGGCGAAGAGAGGTCTCCATCGAAACCTAGGCAACTACAGCGGTAGAGAATACTAGAACATGGCTCGGTTTGGGATAGCTTGGCCGGAGATGAGCGGTTCACGTGAAAGTCATGGTGGCAGCCATGGCGAGAACCCGAGGATAGCACTCGACGTTCTGCCTGCTAGAGAGGGAAAGAGGGGAACCAACCCTGGCAGGTGAAAGAGGAGGTCAAGACGGAGAGGATGGCGGGAGGAATCGGGCGGCGGTGCGGTGAGTAGCGAGTAATCGCTCGCCGGAGTTCGGCGGGCGGCGGCGGCGTGGAGCTCTGGTGAAGATGGGGTGGAGTGGAGCGAGGGAGAGAGTGAGCAATGAAATGCTCTTCTAGTTGCGAGCACGGGGCGGAGCGAAGGCAAAAGGAAACGAAGTGCTGGATGCATTGCACCTGGCCAGTTCCCGTCGGGGAGGAGCTCTCGATTGGTCGCGGCGGTGTTGGCGCAAAAAGTGGCGCTCTGCGCCAAGCACACGGCAAGCCGGAGGAGCTGGCTTCAATCGTGGCCCGGGTGCTCAGAAGTCCGGTGCGTGCCAGTCAGTTTGACCTGCAACTAACAAGGGAGATAAGCTGTTAAATACAAAGCTGGAACGTGCCGGGTATGACCAGACAGTTCCAAGATGTACGGCCCTGAAGCCACTTACGACGACATATAGCTATGAAAGCTATCTGCCAACAGGTTTAAAGGTTATTCGGCAATATGAACAGAGTTACATGAATAATAGGTTGTCGAACACGTTTGCATGGGAATCGTACTCGCATGACGTATTGTATGTAAGTTGAAGCTTAACCAATCTCGATCGTACGACCGAGTTGGGGTCCATGGAGATTGAACATACAAGCTAAGCATGACTAAGCTAATCCAAAGCCTGCGCCTGCCGCACGACACCTAGCCTTGTCATAGATCAGACACACTTAACATGCATGAACCCTCACCACGTGGCAACCCAGATACGATCCAATTTGGCTATCACGAATAATAGATCTACTGCATAACAGACTTTTCAATAATAAACGTGAAACAGAGCAGATCTATAAAGATGAAGCCGAACCAGACGGTATCTAGATTGAGCAAAAGTGTTATGATGAAATAAACGTAACAAAACACATAACACAAGGTAACTTAATGAATCTATCAGATTGCCAGATCTAATAGAGCCGATAACTATCTTTACTCATGTCTCAATCCGCCGCACGATACAAGACATAAACAAAGACCTCCCGTCATAAGCTTAAGTCCGCCGCACGATACTAAGCTTAACGTACGAGACTACTTGCACCATATCGAAATCCGCCGCACGATACTAGACATGATAGCAAGGTTGCCGGGACTTAAGGCGGTCGACGGATCGATGGCCCCTCTCGAAGAACACGACGACACGACTTGGACTCGAAGACGGCACGGGGCCGGGGTTGGTTGTATTGGTTGTGAACAGATTTACAATAGCCTCAGGGTTTATATTTATACCCTGGTGTTCTATGAGTCCTAGGAGGACACGATTACAACGATAAATTAGGAAACTATCAAAAACATGATGCCTTTTGCTCCAAGCTTCCTTTGATAACCGGCACGCGCTAAAATGAACGAGATTCCCCTCGCTGAATCCTCCTGACATGCCGTATTCGTCAAACCGACTTGGCTCGAGATAATCGACCGCAGCATCACGTTGCCGAATCCGCTCGCTGTTGACTAATCGCTTTCACAGCCTTGCCGAATTGAACTAGCCGACCGCGTCCGCCGTCTGCCGAATCCTTCAAGCGGCGGCGTTCGCCGAATCATCATAGTGCCGGTCCACTTGTCATAGTGCGAAAACTCGGTGTTAACACATGCCCCCTAATTTTGGGATAAATGTTTTATTCCAAAAATTCATTTTCTCCTTTTCGCACCACTGTAGAGTCTTTGGAAGCATCCGACTTCCTTTGTCATTAATCACCACAACTGCCGACTCGCCTTCCGATGCACTCGAGATCCTTTAAGAATTCCTCTCTATTCCATTTCGGCCTGAACTTCCCGAATCCCTCTGTTCAGCTTCTTCATCTAGAAAAAACCCTCTCTTCTCTTGCCCTGAACCGAAAAATGTCTTCCCAATCAAGCCATTACAGTCTCGAGCTCGGCGACACCAGCACTTCTAAGAGAAGGTTGCTTCTGCTTTGATCTTTTCGCTTTGGATAATTATGCCTCATTTTGTTTCCCCTTCAGGAGGACTGTCGACGACCTTACCGAGGACCTAACTCAGAAGGTTACAGATCTCTAGTCCGATCTAGGAAAGAAGGATCGGGAGATTATTCAAATCTCTCAGGAGCGCGATACCTTTCGGGAACAAGCCATCGGTAAGCATCCCTCAGCTGTCCTTTTCTTATCTCTTCCTTCGGCTTGACCCCTTTTCCTTCAGCTCTGGAGACTAGGCTCCACTCCCTCGAAGCCGCTATTGCCGACCTTGCTACTTCAGCCAATGTGCCAGGCACGGTGGCTCTAAGGCAGGTGAATGAGATCAAGCGGGTCCTTCCTGAGATTTCTAGGGCCGGCATGGGCTACGGCGCAGCACTTGCTTTCAATGCCGTCCGGATTCATTCTGGCGCCGACTATCGCCATTTTGACGTTTGTGAGCGAGGACTAGAATTTAGGATAGCACGTTCTGTTGAGGACATGAAAGAAGCCGGAACAGACTTGGCCGACTCTTTCGATTCTGATCTTCCGATCAGAAATAGAATGACATGGACGAACTGATCCTTCATTTGTAATTAACTCTTGTCATGTGAATAAGAAGTCCTTTTATCCATCTTCTTGAAATCAATCTGTGACTGATCTTTCGGAATCAGGGTGTACTCTATTCCATGTGCTTGGCCATTTGTAACATCTGCATTTTGCATCCACTCGGTTACCGTTCTGATGACACCGTGTTTAACCGTGTGAACCTGTTCGGCAATCTGGCCAGTGTTTGTCTCGAACACCTAAATCGGCAGTTTTGCCGAAGACAGGCGCTCTATTCTCCGCCGAACACGTACGTGAGTGCACTCAGACGGCCTACGCAGCCCATTACTGTAGAAGCCCATCTTGGGAAACAGAAAAACCCCAATCCGTCGGTTGATATTCAACATAAATCGTCCCTGGAGGCCTGCCTTTTCCCAATCTTGCATCCACTCCTTCAGCACTCTCGCCGCCTCGGCTTCCTTGTTCGTTCCGCCCCTGGAAACCCTAACTTTCCGAGTGCAATGGCGAGCCATGATGACCGCGGCAAGCGCCCGGCGACCGAGGAGGCCGAAGGGAGCCGCGCTCGGCGCCTCCGTCGGCGCGGGT
Source organism: Coix lacryma-jobi var. lacryma-jobi (assembly GCA_009763385.1). Taxonomy (NCBI): domain Eukaryota; kingdom Viridiplantae; phylum Streptophyta; class Magnoliopsida; order Poales; family Poaceae; genus Coix; species Coix lacryma-jobi. Next base: position 23,438,940 of record CM019824.1, read on the forward strand.
AGGACTCCTCGCTTACGTCCTTTGTGGCGGTTTCTTGAAAACTTCGTTCACGCTCGGTTGCTGCTTGCTGACAGGGTCCCCGTAATTTCCTCCGCCGGCGGGCATGCCCGGCCTTCTTCAGCGTTGGGGAGGCCAGAGGCTCCACCATCAGATTCGCCAAGCTCCTCGGACAGTCTCTCCTACCACTCCCATCCTTGGGAGGCGAGCCCGGACCGGGATTCCGACGGCGGCCTTTACGACCACAACGACGCCTTGAACTTCATGGCGCTGCGGGACGAGTCCCGGGAAGAGCTGGCCGCCGTCTCCAAGCAGTACGGGATAGATCAGCTGGAGTGGGAGGACCAGCGCCGGCAGTTCTGCGACGCAATCACAGGTATGAACACCCAATCCTAGATCGGTTTTCGGTCGTTCTTGTTGATCTCTTAACCGATCCATTTCAACTCGTCGTCCATAGCACTGTCTGAAGAGCTAGAGCGCCTGAAGATGGCGGCGAACGCCGTCGCAGACCGGGTGAACGCCCAGGGCGACACCGCCGAGGCGCGTCTGGCCAATGTACACGGCCGCGTCGAGCAGGTCGCCCTGCAAGGTGTGCACCATGGCGTGGCGCTGGGGATGTCGGCGCTAACGGTCCACGCAGAGGAGGACTTCTCCGTGACGCCGGTTGGCTTCCCCGGCGGAGCAGGTCCGGAGGACGTCGAGCAGATTGATGATCTTCTGGACTCCTACGAGGATCATGCTCGCGCCCTCGCCGCGGTCACCAATCCGCAGACGGTCATCAACAGGATGTTTGATAACTGATCTGCACCTTTTACTACGAACAATATTCTATTTTGCTATGTTTATACGCACAACCTGTTCTCCTATCCTGCGCTTGTTGAGCGTTTGATTTATCTAGCCGATTGCACAGCACCGCGTACACTTGGCCCCGTACTTCTGCGTTTTTTGTGCTAGAGGCGACACAAGCCATGCCGGCTGCTTTTTGCTCTAAGGGCGATAGACTTTATCGGCCATTTTTGTGCTAAGGGCGATACCACCTTGTATCGGCCGTCGGTGCCTGCTAGTCCTTGATTCCGTTATGCACCGACCTCCACGCTAGGATGAAATCTCTTTAGATAACGTCCATTAATTGCCCTAGCAAACTCTTCTCCTTGGAGGGTTTTCAGAACATATGCATTACCCAGAGCACGTCTCAGAATCCGAAAAGGCCATTCCCAGTTAGGGGACCATTTGCCGAATACCTTGTCTTTGGTACCGATTGGCAAGATAATTTTCCAAACCAAGTCTCCCTCTTCGAATCCTTTTTCTTTCACTTTCGAGTTGTAGTACTTGGCAACGCGTATCTTATTTTTCTCAATATTTTCCAGGGCCTTGAGACGAATCAAATGCAAATCCTCTAGCTCATCCATCATCAAATCCTTATAATTTTCTTTAGCCAGATCGTTCTGCAATGTAACTCGTATTGATCCCGACTGCAACTCCCACGGTAGCACTGCGTGATGCCCGTAGACCAACTCGTATGGCGACGTCTGAGTCGACCCATGACAAGCCATTCGGTACGCCCACAAAGCTTCGTTGAGTACCAAGTGCCACCTTTTAGGTTTCTCTTCGATCTTCTTTTGAATGATTTTAATCATGATTTTGTTAGAAGCCTCTGCCTGTCCATTGGCCTGTGCATAGTAAGGAGAAGAATTATAGAGTTTAATCCCCATCTCTTCGGCAAAGTCACAAAACTCCGAGGAAGTGAACTGAGTCCCCTGATCGGTAGTGATGGACTAAGGAATGCCGAATCGGTAAATGATATGCTCCCTGACGAAAGACACCATGTTCTCTGACGTCACCTTCTTCAACGGGATGGCTTCAACCCATTTTGTGAAATAGTCCGTGGCCAACAAGACAAACTTATGTCCTTTGCTAGATGGAGGGTGAATCTGGCCGATCAAATCAATGCCCCATCCTCTGAAAGGCCAAGGCTTAATGATCGGATTTATGGCCGATGCTGGAGCCCTTTGCACATTGCCGAATCGCTGACAATCCTGACAACCTCTGTAATACTTAAACAATCTTCGAGCATAGTCGGCCAAAAATATCCAGTCCTCCTGATTAACCATCTCATACGGTGAGCCGACTGGTGTGCACCACATACGCCTTCGTGCACCTCATACATCAGTTTCCTGGCCCCATCTTGGTTCAGGCATTTAAGCAAAACCCCATCTATGGATTTGTAGTACAATTGATTGTCCAAGAGTGTGAACTTAAGAGCCTTGTACCTGAGTTTTCGGGAGACTTTTCTGGACGGGTCCCTGAGGTAATCGGCAATGTTGTCTCTCCAGTCTTCAATTGCCTGATTATCACTTGGGACTGCTTGATCACCTTCTGATAGTGTTTGCTCTCCCTCAAGTGCAAAAATGTTTTGATTCTCCCTATACCCGGATGCTGCCTGAGCCAACTGGTTTGCTTCTTCATTTTGCCCCCTAGGAATATGTTGCAAGGTTGCCGATCGAAACTGTCTGAGGAGCTCTTGGCAGCCTTCGAGATATTCCTGCAGCGTGTCGTTCTTGCACTCGTATTTGCCGGTCAATTGCTTGATCACCAATTCCGAGTCACCGAAGATCTCCACGGCGTCTGCCTTTATGTCCACAAGCAACCGTAGTCCTCGGAGCAGTGCTTCGTACTCTGCTTGATTATTAGTTACCGGGTACTCGATCGGTATAGAGTACTTGAAGGGTGCTCCCTTGGGAGAAATCAACACTATCCCGACTCCACCACCTTTGCTGCACGAGGATCCATCAAAAAACAATGCCCAAGGGATAATGGCTACCATGTTAGCATTAGGATCACGGTGGTGAGTGACAAAATCAGCCATAATCTGGCCTTTAACAGCCTTTGCCGATTCAAAACGCAAATCAAATTCAGGAAGGGCCAAAACCCATTTACCGATTCTTCCACTTAAAATTGGCATTAATAACATGTGCTTGATTACATCAAATTCTGATACTACCACGCATTCGGCATTCAGTAGATAGTGCCGAAACTTGGTACAGGAATAGAAAACGCACAAGCACAACTTTTCCGTAGCCGAATACCTTGTCTCGGGGTCCAGTAGCTTTCGGCTAAGATAGGCTATGACTCTCTCTTTCCCTTTGAATTCTTGCATGAGGGCCGACTGAAAGTCCTTGTTTGGTTTTGGGTAATTGATGTCACCTAGTGTACTAACCATGTCATGAAGTGCTTATGAGCTAGGTTGGTACACACCATATGTGGAAGCTAAATGACGATCATGATATTGGTGGTGATGGCCAAAAGATAGATCAAGTGCCTCACATTTGGAAGACGAAGAAGAGAAAAGCAAAATCCTATGGAGATCAAGGCAAAGGTATAAACAGGAATTTTGTTTTGGCACTCAAGACACCATAGAGGGTGTGAGTGCGTTTAGGATAGATAGCCGTACTATTAAGAGGGGAATATCTCAGTGACCGCGGTTATCAAGTGCCACTAGGTGAATTCATACATGCATATGCATTAGGACCTAGTGTGCTAACTCGAATCCTTTGAAAATGATTGTGAAAATGCTAACACACTTGCACAAGATGATAAACACTTGGTGGTGTTAGCACATTTGCAAAGGAGAAGTTGTTGAAATAGTTTTGGTTCAACTCAGAGATGAAAATGGGTTTTTCTGTGTGAAGCCGGTGGTACCGACCAGGAGGGGTCGGTGGTACCGCCCAAGGAGGCAGCGTGCAGACCTCTCTGTGATGGGGCGTTTTTGGCCTAGCGGTGGTACCGCCATTACCTCGGTAGTACCGCGCCCCGGTACTACCGACCAAGGTCGGTGGTTGGCGAGTTTTTTTGCTGAGCTCTCTGTTGTTTTTGAAAAATGGCTTGCCGGTAGTACCGCCATTACCTCGGTACTACCGCCCACGGTGGTACCGACGCAAGGCGGTAGTGACTGTTTTTTCGCAGAGCTCTCTGGTCGCGGCGCCTTTTGGCCTGGCGGTAGTACCGCCATCTCATCGGTACTACCGACCTCGGAGGAACCGACCAGGGGTCGGTGGTTTGCCGAAATCAGCGGGATATGGGGAAAACGGCTAGTTTGACTCTGTCGGTGGTACCGCCCAGGAGGGGTCGGTACTACCGACCAAGCGCAGAAAGGTAGGGTTCGGGCCGCCGCCGCCCCTTCCCTATATATTGAACGTGGCCGCCTTTGGGGGGTGCTTCTTGACTCTCTGACTTCTTGAACATCCTCTTGAGTAAGATCTAATCCCTCCCTCCGATCTCTTTGCTTGTTAGTGCGAATCCAAGTGAGATCGAGAGATCCAAGTGCATTTGCTTGTGAGTTTGCATCTAGTGGCACTTGGCGATTGTGGTTGCTGCGGATATTCTTATTACTCTTGGTGGTTGCCGCCACCTAGACGGCTTGGAGCAGCGGAGGAGATTAGGCACGAGTGGTGATTGTTCGTGGCCATCTCACGGTGATTTGTAAGGGGTTCTTGTACCTTCCCCGGCGGAGCGCCAAAGGTAACTCTAGTGGATTGCTCGTAGCTTGTGGATCCCCATCTTGTGTTGGTTGTGCGGCACCCTATTGAGGGTTAGGCGTGTGATGCCTATTAGCGCGTGAACCTCCAAGTGGGTGTATCGCTACAACGGGGACGTAGCTTGCCGGCAAGCAAGTGAACCTCGGAGGAAAAATTATTGTGTCAACTTGTCTCCGTGGTATTCATTGATATTCATTTATTAATCTCTTGCCGGATCGGTATACACACTCCTATCTCTTGTACTTATTTTGTTACATTCTTGCAAGTATTATTTATATGTTGTTGCTATTCTAGTTTTTCTATCTTGTGTAGTGATTCATATTGTGGATAGGTGGCTTGCACTTTTGTAGAGCTAGCGCTATCTTTGCTACGCCATTTAGTTGTATAACAAGTTTGTTTAAGTGTTGTTGTAGAATTTTTTATAGGCTATTCACCCCCCCTCTAGCCATTTAGGACCTTTCAAGTGGTATCGGAGCGAGGTCACCGTTTATTCAAGGCTTAACAACCTTCGGTGTCAAAATGGCTCATATCAACAACACTAAAAGGCCACCCCAATTTGATGGCACAAATTACAGTTATTGGAAGGCAAAGATGACTACTCACATCAAGTCAATCAATAGAAAAATTTGGAGTGTGGTAGAAACAAAGATTGAGATAGTCGATCCAGAGCATCTCACCAATGCCGAAGAAGAGAAGATGCAAAACAATGATATTGCTCTCAGTGCTATTCATGATGCTATTGATGCAAATGTGTTTGAGCAAATCAAGGGCATGGAACTGGCTAATGAGGCATGGAAGAAACTAGAAGAGTCATATGAGGGCACTCAAGCAGTCAAGGGAGCAAAGGCTTATATTCTCAAGGAGAAGTTTGCAAGCTTCAAGATGAAGGAAGATGAAAGTGTGCCGGAGATGTTCAATAGGCTACAAGTGCTAGTCAATGATCTAAAGGCACTTGGGGAAGAAGTGAAGGACAAGGACTTCTCACACAAGTTCTTGAGATGCCTCCCAAAGAGGTTTGGTATGTTGGTTACTTTGCTAGTAAGAAGTGGTTTGGACACAATGACACCAAACCAAGTACTTGGAGATGTGATGACCGATGACACATATAGAGAAGAAAATGAAGAAGAAGAGAAGAAGGATGAAAAGAAGAAAAGTGTGGCATTCAAAGCCACAACATCATCATCCAAGACCAAGAGCAAGGGAAAAGCAAAGAAGGAAGAATCAAGTGAAGATGATTGCTCAAATGCTAGTGACGATGAAGATGAAGAGATGGCCTTATTTGTTAAAAGATTTGGCAAATTCATGAAGAAGAAGGGCTACCGGGCAAGAAGGAAGAAGACATCATACAAGAATAAGGATGAACCAAGAAGGTGCTTCAAGTGCGGTAGCAAGGACCATCTCATTGCTCAATGTCCATACAACAGTGAAAATGATGACAATGACAACAAGAAGGACAAGAAGAGGGAGAAGAAAGAAAAGAAGAGTTACACGAAGAAGAAGAAGGGGCAATCATACATGGTCACTTGGGATAGTGATGCTTCCACAAGTGATAGTGATGAAGATAGTGATAATGAAGATCACAAGACAAGCAAGAAGAAGGCACTTGCAAGTATTGCTATCAACAACAAGCCTTCAATCTTCGATACTCCATCATGCTTCATGGCTAAGGCCACAAAGGTACTATCTGATGATGATGAGAGTGATAGTGATGATAGTGATGATGATGAACCCACTAAA
>CM019824.1:23445708-23495387 GCA_009763385.1 Coix lacryma-jobi var. lacryma-jobi
CCGTGACATTGTCCCTCTGGAAGTGCCCTTCCCTACGGAAGCCTTGCGCTTGGATAGTCATTTCGTTCAGCCGGCGAGAGAGATGACCCAGGTCCTCAAACTCCTGGCCGAAGAGCTTGTCTCTGATGCTTGGGACCATGCCTGCCACGGCCAATGGTGGAAGTTGGTCGTCCGGCAGGTACATGCCGAAGCACTGGCTCTTGACTTCCCCAAATCTGCGTAGGTAGTCCTGCGGTGTCTCATTTGGCCTCTGGCGCACATACATGATGTCCACCAACTTCTTCTCCTTGGTGCCCGTGTAGAAGTGCGTATGGAACTTCTGTTCCAAGTCTGCCCAAGAGAGAATAGAGCCCGGCGGCAGAGACGTGAACCAAGCGAACGCCGGCCCAGTAAGCGATGACGGGAAGTACCGAACCCTGAAGGCATCCTCGGTATTGGCCTCTCCAAGCTGGAGCAGATAACGACTGATGTGCTCTACCGTGCTAGTGTCGTCTAGACTGGAGAACTTGGACAGATCTGTCGGTACTTTGACTCTGGGAGGCAGGGCCACACGGTGGAACCATTCGGGGAACGGAGATCTGTAAGCATAAGTGCCCTTAGGCTTCAGGCCGAAAGTGCGCTGCATCATATCTGCCATCCTCTCTAGCATGACATCGACATTAGAGTCGGCGGTCTTCTCGGCCGTCGGCTTCCCGTATCCTGGATGTGGGGCACCCTCTATGTTGTGAGGCTCAAGCATCTCATGGTACCCGTTTCTGTAGTAGTCCTTATGAGCCTATAGGTTTGCGGGGAGATCTTGCGTGTTGACTCTGGCGGCTGACCCTTAGCGCCGAACGTGAGCTGACCCATGGTCGGCAACTGGCCTTCTGGCGTGTGCTTCTCTTGAATGGTCATTCCGCTCGATTGAGCCTTAGGCGGGGTCTCCTCACCAGCAGTTCCTGCCCCCTTGAGGTGATTCGGCAGATTGAAAGATGTGGTCCCGCTATAGGGCCAAACTCGGCCTCCATAAGTTCAGCGGCCTTGGGGCCGATGGGCGATCATGATGGTGCGGAAAGTGTTGAGAAACGCCCCATGCATGCGACCGATGGCACTAGAGACAGTTCGTTGATTATGTGAGACATTTTCAACACTGCCTCCGCCTCCCCGGGATCATTCGGGTTGAGCTGGACGGGTTTCGGCAGATCGTGCAGACGGCGAACCTTTCCGCTCTTGTTCTTGGAAAAGGCTTCTAGGCACCTGGCCTGGAATTCGGCACAAGCATCCTCCACCTGCTCTCTGTACTCGTCGGGTAGTTCGGTGAGCTGCACCTGCACGAGCCCCGCCTTGTTGCTGGCCTCGGCTTCAGTGACTTCGACCATTGCTGCAGGAAAAAAGGGTCCCACTGGGCGTGCCAAAAAGTGTGTTGGCGCAAAAAGTGACGCACTGTGCCAATCACACAGCAAGCCGGAGAAGCTGGCTTCAATCGTGGCCCGGGTGCTCAGAAGTCCGGTGCGTGCCAATCAGTTCGCCCTGCAACTAACAAGGGAGATCAACTGTTAAATACAAAGCTGGAACGTGTCGGGTATGACCAGACAGTTCCAAAATATACGGCCCTGAAGCCACTTACGACGACATATAGCTATGAAAGCTATCTGCCAACAGGTTTAAAGATTATTCGGCAATATGAACAGAGTCACGTGAATAACAAGTTGCCGAACGCGTTTGCATAAGAATCGTGCTTGCATGATGTATTAAATATAAGTTAAAACTTAACCAATCTCGGTTGTACAACTGAGTTGGGTTCCATGGGGATTGAACATACAAACTAAGCATGACTAAACTAATCTAAAGCCGGCGCCAGCCGCACGACACCTAGCTCTATCATAGGTCAAGTATACTCAACGTGCATGAACCCTCATCATGTGACAATCCAGATACGATCCAAACGGCTATTACGAACAATAGATCTACTGCATAAAAGACTTTACAATAATAAACATGAAAGAACAGATCAGATCTATAAAAGATAAAGCCGAACCGAACGGTATCTAGATTGGGCAAAAGTGTTATGATGAAATAAACATAATAAAACATATAACATAAGGTAACTTAATGAATCTATTAGATTTGCCAAATCTAACAGAGCCGATAACTATTTTTACTCATGACTCAATCCGCTGCACGATACAAGGTATAAGCAAAAACTTCCCGTCATAAGCTTAAATCCGCCGCACGATACTAAGCTTAACGTACGAGACTACTTGCACCAAATCTAAATCCGCCGCACAATACTAGACATGATAACAAGGTTGCCGGAACTTACGGAGGTCGACGGATCGATGGCCCCTCTCGAAGAACACGACAACACGACTTGGACTCGAAGACGGCACAGGGCCGGGTTGGTTGTATTGATTGTGAAGCCACGTGGCGACGACGCCAGCGCATCGACCGGATCTGCCGCGTTTGCAAAAAGCCCCCTACATTCGTATGAAATCAACCCGCCGTCCATCAGCCGTATTCACTGAGTCTTGGGAAACATACGATCTAACCCCTATATTTTCGGGAAAATGAGGCCCGGTCCAGCCAGCTTTTCTTTTTCATTTTATTTATTTAAAATCCGAAAATGAGTTCAAACTATTTACAGATTTGCCACTCAGATTCAAATGTCCATAACTTTTGCGTTTTAACTCCGATTTGACCCGTTCAACTTGCATTAGATTCGTCTCGTCGAGCTCTACGCAGTGGATCTATTAGTTTACTGCTTCTGTACAGTTTGGTGTACTGTTATTTATTTTATTGTATTGTGCCATGTATGTTGATTGGGCCAGAGAGTGCGGAGTTCGAGGACGCTCCAGACCCTTCCTGTGACCCTGCAGATTCGACCCAGCCGAAGGCAAGTGTCCTTGCTCATATTGCTCCTGTATTTATTTTATTTTGAGTTAGAGTAGTTAGATCCAGTAGATGCATGCAGTCTTAAATTGAATCCCATGTTAAGGTTTACTAGAACTTGTTTATATTATCCTTGTCACCTGGTTTGGGATGGTTTGGGTAGAAGTCATGCTTAGCCCTGCTGTCTTGGGATGGGATGGTGGTTTAATAATAATCTTGATTAATGATCTATGGAATATTTTGGGCTGGTAATGTTGTAGTATGGTGAGTAGGTATATCCGGCAGGATGGACCGTATTGGTGGTTTTGTGCCGTGGGACTCGGCAGCTGCTTTTGGTTTTTTGGTTCTGGGCTTGTGCTAGATTATCCTGCCTGGATCCCTAGGACCCGGTTCTTGGACAAGTAACCCGGCAAAACAGCGCAACCATGAGATCTGGATGGGCTAGACCTGGCTAATTAATTAGTTTCCTCCGAGTTATGCTACACGGGGTTTGTTTAGTGGCTCAAGAGGGGGTCCCTGGGGTCGCTGACTTATGTACGGGGATGAAACCTTAGAGTACGTGTAACACAGGCTTGGAGGGGCTTTGTAAAGGCCTTGCAGTGCAACCTGCTATGCACCTTGGCAGTGTTTAGCGTGACGGGATCTGCACGACTCATGGGTAACGATGTGCAACCTCTGCAGAGTGTAAAACTGATATATCAGCCGTGCTCACGGTCACGAGCGGGCTTGGACTTCTTCGAGATTAGTTGGTTACTGGTTGGTTTTGGGTTTGGGTCATCTGATGGACTTCAGGTGTGGGTTTTGCTTGGTGTGACTCCAAGTGTGGTTGCTTGGTGGACTCCAAGTGTTGGTTGCTCGGTGTGACTCCGAGTGTGGTTTGCTCGGTGCGACTCCGAGTGTGGTTACTGTTACCGATGGAGACTGTGGTTATAACCTAGTAAATAGGTGCATAGGATTAATAGGATTTAATAGGATGTGTTGCTTTAGGCGCTTGAGTCAAACAGAGTCAACCTACCTTTGTTCATAGCCTCATAAGCATATATTTCCTACACTTGCGGAGTACATTTCGATGTACTCACCCTTCCTCTTTGAACCCCCTGCTACCCCACCCAGACGTTGGAGTCTACGACGCGGAGCAGGAGTACCCAGAAGACGGTGGATACGACCCAGACGACTTGCACTAGGATGGCGCAGCCCCCGGTCGACCTTCCTGTGGAGATGGCGTCCAGTTTCCGCGAGTCTACATTAGAGTTAGACTGAGAGTCTGTACTTTTCTTTTGGACCCGAGGGTCATTTTTGTAATAATGTACGATATATTAATAAAGCATTGTTTTGATATTTACTATGATGTGGATATATGTATGAAAATTGATCCTGGCATACATATATTGTGCTCCAATTTTGTTCTTAAAATTGGGGTGTCACAAATGGTAATGCAATAATTTGGATCAACCAACTCCTATACCTAATGCATCACAAAATAAAAGTACACAAGTAATTTAATTGTAAAACTAGGAGTCTTAGAATGCTCCGGGGCTTGCCTGGGAACCAACACTAGGTTAGTGTTTGTTAGATGATACTCGCTTGGCGAGCATCTCCGCTGTAGCACTTGCTTAACTCCGCATCTTCGGGATAATCCACCAAACACCGTCTTCGGGTTTAACCTCATCATCACGTCCTTCACGATGTATCTATCGTTACCTAAATGAGATGCGCAATGCAAGCGTATAAATGCAAGGAAAACGTTTACGAAGCAAACACAAACATTACTAATTACTTCGCATAAGCCATCAGGATAACTACTAAAAGAAGACATAGCTCTAACACCCAACAGAGCATAATCACTTTAGCAGGTTACAATTATACTAAGGTGTTAAACAAGGTTCATTAGGCATGTAGGAAGGTTAAATACAATAATCAATCAAGACTACATTATATACATCACACAATTGGAACACATGTATGCGCATACAACTCCTATATTAGTTACGCATGTCAACCATCATTATTTAATATATTTATATAACACATCAGGTTAATTAATTTAATAACATGAAATGCACAAATTAAACATTATCAAGTCATGACATAGCATCAAAGATCACATAATCAACATTAAGCTATAGCGATCAAGTTTGGTTCATTTAGACAGTTTGGACAGCAACACAGCATGTACTTGAAATAGCTATAACTAGAGCTACACACATCCAAATAAGGTGATCCTAGGCTTTCTGGAAAGATATTGAAATTATATACAACTTTGTTATTATCACTTAAGCATGATTCAGCAACTAAAAAGACCAAACATAACAGACAAGCAGTTCTGTCCAGACTTTGGATAGAATATTACAATCATCTTCAAACAGCCATAACTGGAGATCTAAAGCACCAAAAGACTTCACATAAGACTTATTAGAAAGCTTATTAAGTTGTATACAACTTATTTATAAACATCTAAAAGTGATTAAGTAGTTAACAAGGCTAACTCACTCAAACAAGTAGATCTATCCAGACTTGGATAGATTCTGACTCCTAACTTTAAACACATGTAACTCAAGTTCTAGACCACAAAAAATAGTGATCCAAGACAATTTAGAAAGACTATGAAAAGCACTACAACTCTTATATTAACATGAAGACATGATTCATAACTTAAACTAGCCAAACAATTCATTCTTTCAGATCTGCACAGAAAGTATGCAAAACCTGACAGCCAAGTTGCAAAAGCTATAACTCCTAAACCACTTGGCATAAAATCATGAAATTTTAGGAAAAACAAGATAAAGAAGTTATCTACAACTTTTGTATAGAACATATCCACATAAAACATCATTTTCCTCATGAACTAATCACCACAACAGAAACTATACATGCAGTCATTTCAGCATATTAATAAATCATCTCTTTACTTGTTTAGTTAACCATTGGAGCACACATATAAGCTACTAAAACACTTCTAACCATCATAATCATGATTACACATAACTTATCTCAGATTAATATGCAACAAAGGTAATCACATAGATATACATATGCCATCTATCACTATATTTTAATTAATTGTTTAATTATTAAACATAGGCATTATTTTTAAGTGACATTGCAAACATATAATTTGGGGCTCATATATTTACTGATGATAGATAATGCCAAATCATGACTACTGTAAAAATATCACATGCTCAAGTATCATAATTTATTTATTAAAAACAGGGCAAGTTTTATTCGCTAATATGCATGTGAGAGCAACAAAATTCTATAAATCATATTTTCTGGAAACTCATGACCATGATAAAATTATCCAAGCTATAACAACATCATAGAAAGGTACTGGAACCACCTTTTCTATTTTTACATGCAAACATTTGGCACAATTCATTTTAATCCATTTAATGAGCTGAGAACAAGATAAATACATAACTAAATCATACATGCACTAAAAATCCTGAAATTTTTATCACAGCATACACGATACATGGCAAGACTACCATAAAAATTTCACAACAAACTAAACAACACAACAGCAGAAATCATTTTATCCCTATTTAATGCTATTTAATAGAAATAAATCAATACAGCAGAAACTATCCACTAACATACATCATATAACACATTCACTGGATAGTACACATCACGAGGATTCCAAAAAGTGCTCACTTGCAATTTTTGGACAAACACACAATTTATCCCGTATTTTCAAAGTTTCCGCCAGATTTACCGATTGAAGAAAAACGAAAAACAAAAACTGTTTTGCATTAGGACCCCTTAGATCTGCACAAAATAATTAGGGACTTGTTAGTAAACATATTGAATCATGACACATTACATAAAAACCTGCCAAAGAGTTTCAGCTTCGCTAGAACACCCTTTCACCATGGATTCACGGGAGATCGACGGGAAGACCACGGGGACGGAGGGGAGCTCGGGGCTAGGGTTTGGGACTCGGGTCGCCGTGCTGCTGCTGTTGGCCGGCCTGCTGCTCCGGTCGGCACTGCTAGCTGCTGCTGGTGCTGCTTCTGCCGGCTCTGCAGAGGGGCGCGCAGAGGGGCGCGGCCTCAGGCTCGCGGTTTTCTGCAGGGGCGCGCAGAAAGGGCCGTGGCCAAGGGAGGAGAGGAGGGGCGCTAGGGAGATGGCAGGGAGGAGGCAGGAGCGCCAGCCAGGGAAGGAGAGCTGCTGCTCTCGCTGGATGCTGCCTCGCTGAAGCTCGGCAATGGTAGGAACCAGGCAGAGAGCGCAATGAGGAGAAGGCGGAGGAGAAAAATGGAGAGGGGAAAAGAGACCGGGCTCGGGTCTCGTGTCTTGCGGAGGGGGCTGAGGGCACCGCCCCTGCTGGCCAATGAGAAGGCGCCGCAGGCCTCGGGGAAGGCGCGACCACGGGAGGAGAGCCGGCCGGTCGACCACGGTGTTTTTTTTTTCAGAAAATTTCTTTCCCAAATTGGCAGGTTTCCGGAAACTTTGAGTCAAACTCCAAACACTATGCCAGAAAAGCTTATCAGTGACGCCTTGATTTGTGACCCAAAAACAACACGCGTCACAAATAAGATATTAGTGACGCGGGTTCTTGAGATGCGTCACTGATTAGCTGTTGACCATGTCCCGAGACCAAGACGCGTCACTAATAACAGAGTATCAGTGACTCTTGAACAGAACACGCGTCACTAATAAAAATTGTGACGCGTGTTGCTGAGACGCGTCACTAATAGATCGACTTATTAGTGATGCGGTTTAAGAATATGGGTCACAGATAAGTCTTGTGATGCGGGTTCCTAGGACAAGTCACTAATAGTTATATATATCCGTGACTCTTGATGATAACACGCGTCACAGATAAGAAATGTGACGCGGTTTATAGACGCGTCACTTATATGTACACGTATCTCTGACTCGTTTTTTTAAGCCGCGTCACAGATAACTAGCACCAATCTTAATATAATTTTTTTTGTTTCCGCCCTCACTCGCGAATCGCCGCACCTCCCTCAACAAAAATATCTCACTTCTCATAAAAAAAGTCTCCCATCCTCTCTCTCGATCTCTCCAGTGGCGGCCATGGGCGACGCCGCCTCCTGCGATCCGCGCGTCCGTCGCTCCCTCTCCCGCTCGTGTCGCCCACTCCCTCCACTCCCCCCTCTTCTCTTTTGCCCTCTCTCTCCAGACCCGCCGCACCGGCGGCGTTCTCGCGGTGCCCGCGTGGCGGCGCGCCGGCTCAGCCGCGCCCAAGCGCCCTAGCCCCGGCCTCCGCACCAGTGATGGCGGCTCTCCACAGGGCCCTTCACTACCGACGAGCATCCACCCAGGTACGTTTCCCTTCTCTCTTCCGTCTACCACGGCCTTCTCTTCCTCCACTTCGATCTCTACCAGATCCGCACCCCCCTCACTGCAGTCGCACCATGGGTCGGCCATGCGCCATCGCCCAGGCCACCGGCAGCACGCCGCGCCGGGTGGGCAGTGAATCCACGTCGTCCTTGCCAGGCGGCCGCTGCCGCGACCCCCAAGCCGGTGGTTGCGCTGCGCCCCGTCGTCATGCCCATCCTCGCCATGCCCATGCTGCTGTTGTTGCGTGGCTGGACGGATCTGGAGGCCCTTGCAGTCTGGGCGTCCTTAGATGTCCTCACCAGCACCACCGCTACTATGGCGTGCCCTAGGTACGGCTGCCCTGCAGCATGCCCAAAGCTTTCTTGTTGGTTGACATGTTCTGCACTTCTGTTGCATTTCGAGGTACATAATAAAGGCAAATCCCTATATCCAAATGTGTATTTTATTTTCTTACTGAGAAATCTTGTTTCTGAAGATGTGCATGGTATGTCAACGCTCAAATTTTTTGGCCCATCATTTTGCAGGGTACTTAGCAGATGGGAGATCACCGTAGGGGGATGCAGTACACGTCGCCCAAAATATTTTCATTGGTCCGCTAAAACTGATTCCTTGTTGCAGGTTAGTTCTCCACAGGTTCCTTTTTGTCATTATTCTTTTTTGAGTCCAACCCGCATATAGTACTGCTTTGTAATAGCAGGTATCAAGTTGAAGAAAGGATGACAACAGATATATATTTTTTATTATCATGTATGCAATTACCATTATGTGAATTGTTTCACCCACACCTGCTTAGCCCATCCTTCCAATCAATTATTCCTCATTAAGGACCTTCAGGCCTCTTTGCTCTTGGTCATTGTTTATTGTTACTTGCATCTGCATGCTGTTTCTCAGCAGGATGGAATTAGGATAAAAAAAACATGCAAGAAACTGACCGAGCAAAAAAAGATTTGCGTGCATAGTACATGCAATGGTTTTATCAAATTGGTTGTGGTTTGAAATATCTTTGCTTAATATCTATATATGGCTCTTCTTGCTGGTTCTATTTTTGTATTACACTGACGAGTGTGATACATAGCTCTATAATTAGGCATCACCATTTGCACATAGTACTTTCATGATCGTTTTTCCCTTTGATTAATCATCCCCAAGGAGCATGCATGGCTGCAGGTTGTACTCATCAATGCATTATCATTTCCTGCTTCTGCAGCACTAGACACTAAAGATTTTGCAAAGAATTGACAGTTTGGTGATAGACAAAGACAACACTGAATATATATATCTGCACTTTCATTTATATTGCCAATCTAAGCACCGACACTGTGCCCTAATTTTTCTATATCCATCCTACACAGACACATGCATTTGATTTTTAATAAAATTATATTCTAAAATTGACAGGACTGTGCAAAACAATGACAGATCATCATCCTGCTTAGGGTTCATAAAAAAAATATTGCAGATTGGTTTACTAACACTTGTTGCTTGATGTTATTTCTATTAATGACCGAATGCTAATGAAATATTTATGAAATTTATAAAATAAAGATTGGACAATATATGAAATAAAGAATGGAAATGCAAACTTGTTTACACAATATATATGAAATAAAGACTGGACATACTAGAGAATGTATATGCTGTTAAGAAGAGAAGCTAAACTTCAGCAGGTCACCTTTTGCTTTTATATTTTTTGCACTGAACTGTATATCCCTCTGGTGTCCTACTGCACAGCCGTTTCTGCTTTTGGGGTAGCTTTAAACCCTTCACCACCATACCTTGCACAAAGCTACAACTAGATTGGAGTACCTGTGTGATTTTGTGTCATTATAAAAGCAAGTTAGCCATGACATAATGGCTGTATATCTTTTTACCTTGCACAATGGCTGTTGGCCATGACATCACAATCAAGAGAGATATGAGAGTTTTTATAAAGGTGTGTCTCTTTTTCTGAGATCCTCAGTTCGCTTCCTAAGACCTTTTCATTTATCTGCTACATAAATTGCAGGCATAATCAAGAAATAAAGTGTTTTTTAGATTATTAATTGAAAGTGTTTTATATTACTAATTCTAGTTGTAAATTAAGGTAGCAATAATCAGTAAAAGACTCTGTATGTAATGCCTAGTACTATTTAATTCAATGTAAGTGACCACCTAATGGGTACTTTTTTATTTAGCCTTAGATATGTTTGGACACAAGAAGGATCTGATGGAGCTGTACAGTGGATGTTCTAGTTAATTAGATTATATCTCAGGCACAAGGTGTATCTGCAATTGGATTAGTTAGTTAGTTATAAAATGCATTTGATAATTGGTTTAGTTTTGGTCTACAATTAAGTATTTTACCTTTTAGGTAATGACACCAAAATAAAAATTTAATTGTAGCGTACACTTGACCAGTTCAGCAGAAATGTTAAGGATTGTATATATATGACAATTTGTATGCCTCTTTTATAGGTGATTGTCTAAATACCGGCACAGTCCCTGCTGCAGGTCTGTACCTACTCTTAGATTTGCTTCGACCCCAATTTCTCACATGCTTCTAATCGTGGACTTGGATTCTTAGACAAGCCGGATTAAATTCATTTGTATGCTATGGTCAGTGCTTTACTACTGCTCCCTCTCCCCAATTTGTAGTACTCAGTGTACTCAATGTATTTATTTCCAAGAGCAATTCCTATACTATGTATTATCTACTTATGTCATGTATTGTGGAGTAACAACTTCTTGTGATTGTAATAAAGAATTTTGTTGCTAAAATTGATGGAACGCGACTGTTGTATATAGAACCCTAGTAGTAAATTTCTTTTTTTTTGTTTTTATAAATTGTTATCAGTGACACGTATAGCCAAGACGTGTCACTGATAAGACCTACTACAGCGACACGTTTTGGGCTATACGCGTCACTGATAACTCTTATCAGTGACGCGTTTTTAGCCATACGCGTCACTGATAACTAATTTCAGTGACGCGTTTTCAGCCATACGTGTTACTGATATTATCAGTGACGCGTGTTTACGCGTCACTGATTTGCCCTTATCACAGACGCAAAATTAGTGACGCGTATTTTATGCGTCACTAATGGTCCTCAACACGCGTCACTGATAACGTTTTCTGGCATAGTGAAAATTGCAAACACTGCTCAAATGGACTCCGATTTTGACGAAACTAATTTTGTTGTCGTCATCTCGCCGAGTACTCCGACTTTCGTTAAAGGCGCTCAGTCAAATTCCAAATCGTTTGTCTGATAATGATCGTCGACGGCAGCTTCGCGGTGACCGAAATTCTAATTTTGCAGTACAGACTTAACTGATTTCTGGATTCTGAAAATTGTGTTGTATCTCATCTTGCAAGCTCGTTTTCACCATTTTTGGCACCAATCCAGGTCTCGGCCATAAAACGATATTTGTTCCTCTCGATCTGTACTACAACTTCCGTTTAGGGTGCACCGACATGCGAACACTCGAAAATACCGTTCAACTCCGGTCAAAGCGGTTACCTGGTAGGATCCAGATTACGGTCTCTCGTCGGTCAGAATATTTTCCGGTTGTCTGCTCAACATAAAACTTTCATAACTTTTGCTCTTGAGACCATAAATAATTGATTGGGCATAATTGCAAGACTTGGTTGAACCCGAAAGATTTTCTTCAGTTAATCAGCCAGAATAGGCAAAGCTGCGACTCGTCATTTCATGTCACTTTTTGATTCCAAACTTCACGAAACTTTTTCACCAGTTACTATAGACAGGAATGGAGGTGGGTCACAAGAAAAATCCATGTTTAGCATTAATCTTGAATATTCATAATTTGGCAATCATTGTTATCTGGCTCCATTAATTATTTTCCGAATAATTCAAACTGACGTTCTTCCTCTGAGATCGATCCTGACACTTCAGTCATCACTGACTATCCTTGAATTTAGTTCTTCATCGTCGCTTGATATACCAGGTTTGTGCTTAACTGATTGCTCAACTGACGGCGAACACCTGGGGTGTTACAGCCCTTCCCCCTTAAAAGAATCTCGTCCCGAGATTCCGGACGAAAGACTTTTCGAGGGAAGAGAAGCATATCGCTTATCCTTAATGGCTACTGACAACTCAAGACATACCAACTTCTCCGTAGAAAAGAAACTGTCAGGAATAGAACAACTTTCTGATCTTTCAAGTCATCTTGCGGTTATTCTCCTCTTAAGAATTTCCTTTTTGCTGATTCCCATCGAGCATTGAGATACACTCAACCCACTGTTGATAAGTCAATATGGAAACCAAAATTGTACTGCTACTTTGGTAGGAATCTAAGATAATATTACCAAAAATACTAGACCTTCGTCTGGTTGATATAATTACAAATCAACTTCCTTCGAGACTGGGAGGAGCTGACTGACCAACAACCATGGTGCATACTATAGTGAATGTCTGTTCTATCAGATAGCAATCGATGGAAAGCTACATAAGATTCCTTGTGTGCAGTTCTCTTTCTCTGATGACAAACTATATTGAGAGAGCGGTGAATGTGATAGCTGACCCTGTCAATTCCATGCTTCCACTGGTCCCTTTTTTTATAGGAATTCTCATCTTCGAACAATGGCAGTTTCTTAAGTTGAATTGGATGTAACTTCTTGGGTAAAAACACCAAACTACTAAATTCTGGAGAACACTACCAAGCAGGTCCATACCATCTTCCCTTCATGAGGTAGTTACTATTTAGCAAAACTAACTTGTTGATCTATTCGGGTTACAGAGTAACCCTCTCAAATTTATAGTAATGCAAGAACACAATCTGAAATCTGTTGTTTGACACTTCCACTTGTCATAAATTTGCACTTCTTGGAGTCGATTTTTGTCGAACACCTTGACCGTTTCCAGAATAAGGGACTGATTCTGACTGTCTTTTTTGTTCTTCATCTAATAGAATCCAAAATAAATCTTCCCATAGTACTCTGATGTATTACCAGATAGTTCTTACTCGAGGTATATTTCTTTCGGAGTTACTAGACTGGTGTAATGTCCTGTATTACCATTCAAATTTTTTTTCCAAGGTAAAGTTGGCCTGAACACAACAGAGACTGGGATGCACGAGTACCACAAACAACATCAGTTAGCTTACCAACTTCTGATATAACACTGTTCTGTGAGACATAGCCTTCATAGCTACCAAAGAGTCCTTTCTAAACTTCATATTAGCGTTTCCATGGTTGAAACTTAATCAATTGTCGCTCAATACTAAAAGCTCCAAGGTTTCAGCTCTTACTGAATCAATGCTGGATATCAATGCACGCGGTCACCACCAAAGTCTATAGAGAATCAGACATATCTAGGAGGATTGAGTTGACTAAAAGATCATCATGCAGATATATATTAAGTTCATGTAGAAAACTTTTCAGATCTTGAGTATCTTATCCAATAACACACTACTTATGTCGCTCATTCTGCAGCTGATACTTGTCCACGTCAAGTTTGGTTGTGCCACTATACTTCACTATGACCATATATGTTGCTCGATCTTTGCTGTTGATCCAACAGAGTCCTTTGTCTACCACCTCTCAGTTTGTTACCGCTTTCATTACTGACTGATTGGAGAAAAGATCATCCTCTTTGCAACTTCAAAAGAAACACTACCACATCTGACCTACCACAGGGATTTCTTGGAAGGAATATAGAAGATAACAAGGAGAATGCTTCATGAAAGATAACACATTGGCATAATTTCCATAATGAATCTCGACTAGAAACCATGATACCAGCGCGTGCCGAGCAGCACAATCTTGCGTCGGCCGCCACAAGAGGCTCTCGGTTTTGTCGCGGCACCATTAGTTCATAATCAAGACACCATTATTGAACCCACAACCAATGAGAAATCCATCATGATACAGATAAATCTTGCATGCAGAGAGCATCACATGCAAGGCATAAGCTAGCAAAACAAGGATGATCACAAGGTATGGAAATCACAAAGGAGGTGATTTCAAGAACAAAACATGACACAAGACAACAAGGATATGCCTTGTGCATACCAAGGTTATGACAAGCAAAAGATTCCATGAACTTGATTTGGCCAAGTAGCAACAAAAGGGCAACCAAGGGGTACAACAAGGATTTGGGCATGGTCCCCACAACTAGGCGAGACAAACTATGGTCAAGAACTGGTATTGACAGGAACTTAACTTGGCTGGTCAAACAAACAAGGGCCTTTACAACAAGGGTACAAACATCTTGGGCTTAAGCAACACTTGGAGGGGCCAAGCTTGGGTCTACATGTTAGCAAAGGCATACCATGGTTTGGAACTAGCATTTAGGAAGCTTAACTTGGGCTAGTTGGTCTAACCAAGGTCATGGACATGCATAGGTATAGGTCTTTGGCACAAGCATACTAAACCATCCGAACTAGACACCACAACAAAGGCCTTTAAGCAACAAGGGTTCTGCTAAAGGCATCTCGGAAGGTCAAGAGGGCTTGGTCAACAAAGGCTTAACAACCACTCATGTACTTACCGAGGACAACGCCTGACTGAACTAGGGTACCTCTTCGATTACAGCACATCTGCACACATAGCCTAACAAGCATGGGAAGAGACAAACATACCACTCAAGCAACCAACACTAATCACCAAGCTCATACTAGACAAGCATCTATCTATAACACACAAGCAGACAGTCATGAAAACATGGAGGACACATGTTGTCATTCTTTTATTTCCTGTTTACTAGATTGGAGCATAACTCTTTAGAAGCAAACATACCAAGCAAACTAAGGAATATTTGTTTGTTAACTACAAGCTGTTCACAACTTAAAGCTAACAACTCACTTATTTAATCTAAGAAAATAACAACAAGCAACAAGCTCATGCATAGTCTACCTTCCAAAAAGGAATAAGGCGACACTAGGTAACAACAATTAACAAGACACATACAACAACTTGATCTGGGGTACAAGCAAGCATAACAACAGTTTGAAAACATTCTTAACTTGCTACATATGCTAAGATTGCAGCCCACTTAAATTGTTTGCAAATATTTAATTCTTGCAAGCATATCACTAGTGAGGATTAAAACTAGATTGGAGAGCAATTATAAAGCACGGTGCATATAAGAATATAATTCTAGGCATAACCATGTATGAAAATAGTTTATATACATCTTAAACATGTTAGCAAAGTTCATGATTAGCCCAATTAAATCCCTTACATGCACTTATTAGTTTTCTTAACTTAGCAAGGTGAAACAGAGAGCTACTATAATTTATGCCTAGAGAATTCTGGAAAATTAGAGCAGCTCACTCATGCATTTAGTAGGCTATTGTAGGCATTTTGGTATATTGAAGTAAGTAAAATAACCTACACAAGTCTAGCAAGTAATCATGCTTAAAACAACTTAAACAGGTTTAAGCTATTTAAGGTTGTCTACAACAAGTTTTACGTTTTTCTTACAGTAAACATGATACTAGAGAGCTATGAAAATTATTTTCACAAACTTTTAATTCTTATAACTCTAGTTCTCATTATTGCAAGAAAAGTAAGCATGAACAGGATTACATTTTTACGACATGGAAAAGCAATTAAACAACATGTTTAGTACATTTCCTTGCTAAGCATATTAACACAAGCTAACAAAACTAGAATTGTAACCTTTGGACACACTTAGCTTCATTATCACAATTACAAGTTTAGAAAGCATTTAGCAACCCAAACAAAACTGCATACAAAATAGTTTTAAACAATAAGTTTTATTATTGCCATGGGTAGAGCATCCCGAGACAAAACTAACTCAAAACATTGAATTAAAACTTTAGCATAGTTTTACCACACAAGTAGAACAACACTACACAAGCATCTAGTTACTACAAGACATTGCCACACAGGGGGAACTCCTAGCCATAAGGAACTTATTGTCTAACTACTCTTTTAGCAAATATTATATAGAGCAAGACAATCACAAAACCTGATAAACTAGTAGGCTTAACCAGGCAACATCATACAAGGTAATTACCTCTAGCCTATAACAAGCAATCACTTCTCTAGCTAACATGGAAGCACTCGTATAAACCTTAGTACACAACCAATCATCAAGAACAAGACCATATTAATTCTAGTTCAGAGGAACACATGACATTAAACAGAACATATATTTCTAACTTTTACCAGCAATCTAGCACATCATGTTGAAGCACTAGTTCACAACAAACTTCACCATTACAGGAACAAAGGTGGGGGAAGCATTACTATGCACAAACATCCATTATGTTTTATCATTACATTAGTCACACATGACAACAAGTTGTTCATTATTGGAATAAAGGAAAGAAAAGCATGTTCATGATCAAAGCACAACAAGATGGATGCTCGTCCTATACGTCCTCACAAATTGCTAGCCTAAGGCGGCAATCATGTTCTAGGTCGGTGGCATAACACGCACTCTCGATATAACTAGTCGTCAACTATGCATACGCATTCGAGGTTAGCGTACCTGCAAAAAATTTCATTTCAGCCCATGAAAAATCCCAATGATAAAGACCATTGAGCACCTTCCCATATGTACTAAGGTACATATAAGTTGGCACTAAATCTCATGCACCAAGCTTAGAAAATTACCCAACAAATTGATACCATCATATATGTTCGCGTAGAGCTCACATACAATCCAGTATAACAATACTCTCCCCTAGACCGACGGTTGGACGATCATGCTCTCATATCTTACCAAATCATTTTATGCATGTTTTCGCAATCGACACATTCTCTTTTCCCTAAGAATGGACCAGCAAATAAAAGATCCAGCATGAAGCAATTCCCAGATCCCTGTTAGCAGTTAAGCCACCTGGAAGTTCTAGTTGGGCATAACTGGAGGTTGTCGCTAGCACATAATTTTATAAATTAGGTTTTTGACAAACTTGCCTACTAGCTAAAGGTTTTTAGATAAAATAGGCTTTACAAAACAAAATTTGTTTAAAACCATGCACATGACAATATTATGCTTAACCTTGCTCCGATACCAGCTGTGACAGAACCGACCAATTTATAAGAGCACAAGTACGAAAACCTCTGCCGGAGCAACTGAATTAGCACACTTGAGCCCATATAAACCCGGTAGTCCGTGAAATCCTGAGGGATTTCAAACTTTTTCAACATCTTAGCCAAGATCGCATGGTCAAGCAAATACAAATCATGTCCACAGAGCTTTGCAGCGGAAATAAAATTACAATAGAGTTCACAAATAATAATACAAGTTGATTTATATTGAAACAACATAGCTTTGAAATGAATACCATAACATAAGTGGAAATACTTTGCTAGCTTTGAGTGACATCCTTGTTGACTCTTGCTAACGTCGTCACTAGGAGTAGACTTATGGAATCTATCCCTGGCAACGGTGCCAGAAAGGCTTGTTGATACTCCTTGATGTAAGAAGTATAACTAACTATTCGTATGACTATTGGTAGGTTCCGCAAGCGCACCAAATAAGTCAATTGTAGCACTTCACCCGGGAGTAACCGAGTATCGTATTTATTTCCACACGGAAGCTACTATGGCAGAACTAACACTAGGACCTCTATGAACAACTAGTGATTCTAGCTGGGTTGATCGAAAAGTATGAATGGGGGTTGGTTTCTACTACTACTAAAAAAGAATAGAAAGAAAGAAAGAAAAACTAACTAAACTAAATCGGCGGGGTCTGGCCGATGAACAGATTAGTGTTTTCCTACACACTAACGATCACAACTAACTTAGCAATAAAGGTTTTATCTAGTTCTTCGAACCGTACACACCGTCTGGACTATTTACCTCAGATGTGCACAACGAGGTTTATGATTTAAAAACTAACCCAACTACGTGGTGGAATTCAAGGCTCCCAGGGCTGTCACCACCTGTTTGCTACCACAGCTATCCGGGGAGTTAGCCACAAACTAAGGTATAACTAGTCTAAGCACCACGCTTACACTAATATATACTACTCTAATCTTGCGTCCAAAACTAGAGCACTGATAACTCAGCGAAGAACTCAAACTAGGTATAGACTAAATACTAAGCTATCTATGATCGAAAGCACTCAACAAGAACAATAAGTAAAGAACTTAAAGTAAATGCTGAAAGTAGAAGAACACTAAGATAAATGAGGAAAGACTAGGAATTATACCAGAGACTCTTGGAAGATCCTCTATTACAACTCCAGCTCTTCTCTTCTACACTCTCGCCCTCACTCTAAGTCTCTCAACTAGAGTGTTACTTCACCAGAGCTTGCTTACAAGAGAGTGGGACTAATGTGGTGAGGTGTGAATACAAATGAGCTCGGGGGGCCCTATTTATAGCCTAAGGGACCTAGGGGGGTACTAATGGGCCTAGGGTTAGGTCAGGGGCTTAAGTGGGCTGGCGGGCACCAGCCCTAGGTGGCGGGCGCCACCTCCCTAGCCCTTGGATCCACCGCCTCTTCATCAACGGCATCCAGGAGGTCCTCCAAGTCGGTTAGGGTTCGGTTAGGGTTGTCCAATAACCGTCACATGGGCAATTAGGCCTTGATCTATGTGACATTGCTTCTTAGCCCTTGGATGAACCGACTTGGGTGAGCAACGGCTGCAAATGAGCGTGGAGAGGTTCCCCTGGATCGGTGACGTGGCAAGAGGGAGTTTGGGCTTCTCCCCCCTAGCGGCCGCCAGCTAGGGGTGGTGGGCGCCACCCCTCCTCGGCCCAGGGTGAGCCCAGGCACGTGGGCTTGCTCCCTGGTGGGTCCATTTGGTCTTTTTGCTCAAAAACCCTGCAATTTCCTACATTCAAATAAAACTCAAGGACAAGTGGAAATCGTTAGTTTATAAAAGGTTTTTGGTTGATTTTAGGCTCTTTTGTTGTGTTATATGACCTTGTTGATGCTAGAAATATGACACTTAGTGAGCGTCAACAAGCTCCCCCAAGCTTACCTCTTGCTCGTCCTCGAGCAAGCATGGACTTCAAATAAATTTGGAAACTCGGCGTTTTTGTTGTGTATGCCCATATTATTTTCATCACCATGGAATTGGTAGCCTTCCCTGCACTTCAAGATTAGAACAAAAGACCAGCAACAAAGAAGGTTCATCTTTCCCTTGCCTATTTTGCTCATCAAGATATGTGGAGTTTTTGCAAGTTTTGTTCAAGAGAAAGCATGCTTAGTAACTTCTGTGGCTCACTCGATCACTCATGTTTGTATGTGGAAATGGAAGAATTATCCTCTCACTAAGGCTTTATGTGGGGTTTCAATGGGTAGGATAAAAAGTGAGCATGCAATGCTAGCATAATTTTGCCAGGTTAGACAATTGGAGCAAAGGAGCAACAAGTCATAGGTTCAGACCAGGAATGTGCAAGTGTGTGGTATTTATTGTGGCTACTACTTTCATGGCACTTCTTCTTTATATCTCATTCGTGGGATCATGGCTATAAATGAGAGCATTTGCTCTTTTGGATATTCTCTTCTTTCTAGAGCACTTGCTCTTTTTGAATATTCTTTTCTTTCTAGAGCACTTGCTATTTTTTTAATACTATAGCCATGTCCCTGAGATTTCATTATGGAGCATGATATTTTGTCATGAAGTATTCCTAACAATGAATGGAAATAAAGGCATGTTGTGTGCGTATTCTCAGTGTAAGAATAGCACTATATAGGTGGGTGCAAGTGAATTCCTTGGTCTTAAAGATATGACAAGTTTCTCTACCTTGACTATCAACAAAAGTCTAACTAGGCTCAACACTAACATGCAGCAAGTGAAAGCTCCTACTCTAAGAGTAAAAATTATTTGGCTTTGGTAGGACTTTCTTTGCCACAGAAGTACTTAGAGCAAGTTTTTTTTAGAATTTTTTTTTTCAAATAATTACTCCACAAGCTTGACTTGCTCGAGACAAAGTAGAAACTTACTTCCCCTTTACTTAATCTAATGCTCATGTCTTCAAGTTTAGTTCTAGCATACGTTTTCCCATGATAACTCTAATGCATGGCATATATTTTTATTTATTAGAAAGACTTATGATGAGAGCGTTTTATTTATTGCTAATTATTTATTACTAAAATATTATTAAGCTGGAAATTAACTAAGATAGAACTTAAATTTAAATTACTGAAATAAAAAAAAAACTGACAGAAAATAAAGACGGGTTGTGGTACTTACCTCGATGACGGGGGTCCTCCCCCAAGCTGGCTTTTGGCGTGGTTGGGTCACATCCATCCTTGTCGACGGTACATGTCCTCCCAGTTCTGTTGGTTCTGTTGTAGGAGAGAAGAAATGTTATCCAGTTCTCCAACAGTTTCCTGGCGGAATTCCTGGAAATTTTGGTTCAAGTTGTTCAAGTCCTGTCGGATATCAGCAGCATCCATGGTAAGTCCGCTCATTTGGTGCTGAAGGTATCCCATGTCGCGCATCCACTCGTTCTGGTGAAAGGACGAATGGCGAGCGGCTTGTGGTGAGATTCCCCTGTTGAAGAACTCATCACCATGGCCAGTGTACCTGGTGGATCCTCCCAAGGATGAACTTTCCAACTAGAATGAGTGAAAGGATGCCTCCGGGCCGTAATCCCATCGCGGATGTTGTGGTTGCTGCCAATTTGACCCTCCTGCTTGCTGCGAGCCGGGAGGTGTCAAATGGCCATAGTGTGCTGCTTCTTCATACTGTCCTGCATGGAAAGGATTAAACTCCTGCGCCGCTGCTGCGGCTCTTGCGACCTCTTCTGCGGCACGGGTCTGTGCTCGTATCCTCCTCCTGGGAACCTGCACGATGTTCTCTCGGGCCAACCTGCGGTTTTGCTCCGCCTCGGTTTCCAGGGCCAAAAGCAATGTGGGTGCATTTACCAACCAAAGTGACAAGTTAGGAAGAGCGATTTTATTCACATAATCTTGGTAGATCTTGTGAATCTCACCAGTTTTCTGGTCTTCTCGCAAGAGGTGTCCTTGCGAGAAATGCTCCATAGTCAAAAGGTCTCGGTCACTAGGAATGTAGGAGTATATGGCGGTGTTCAACAGACCCATCTTAAAAGCTAGTCTAGTTATCCAGGATGTCATTTCAATGTTTCCAGAGCGTTGATTAAATTTGGACCAGTAGTTTGCCATGGCCTTGGCAGGTGACACTTTTATGCGGTTAACTAGAGCATAAAGCAGCAACATCTCCGGCTTTTTGATTGGTCTCAGGTCAGGTCTTGGAAAGAGTGTGATACTAATATATTTGTGGAAGAACCTGAGTGTGGGGTTGTGGATATTACTTGTACGGGTCAAGCCTGGGTCTCTGTTCCCAGCGATGCTCTTCCAAAATTCATTCCTATTAAAACCCGTACAAGCAGACTCCAGGTTGAGCAAGCATGAATCATCAAAATTTAAGTTCTTGCTAAACTACCCCCAAGAAAGAGTGTGCTCTTCATTAAAAAGCCGGAAAGTTATGTGAGCAGCAGACAACTGCATGGTAGCTAAAAATTCCATTGTGAGGGGCAGGATTCCCTCCTCATTCACCGTCCAATCATCTTCCCATCCCAAGGTTCGGAAGATATAGAGAAACTCACTGTCCATACCAGTGTGACGTAGCAAGTCATCGTCGATGCGGCGGGTGTGGACGAACTCCCTCTCACTAAGGATGTTCCGAGCCTGCCGCTCCCGATCACTCTGCCAGATGATGTCATTGACAGAGTTCAGGGAGTGGATGGTCGGTCCGGCCTGGTGTGTGAACGGGGAGTTCCGATCCACTGACATTTCGTTGGTGGATGGAGTTCCCCGCCCGGAGCTCTCCTCATCACTCCCAGCAAAGCGAATGTGAGTGTTCGCTCTCGACGAACTTCCCTCACCCTTGTTCTTCTTCTTGCCGGTAAAGAAGTTCTTGAAAGGGCCCATGACTTCTTTGCTAGTGCTTAAAAAGGCTGATGTTTTTGTGTTTTGAGTGAGTTGTGGGAACTTGCATGGGGTGTGGGTAGCATATATAGGCTGAGGATGGAAGGGGGGGCTGTGAGCCTCACCCTGCTGGCGCGCGCCAGAAAATGGTGGCGGGCGCCACCTCCCTTGGCTGAAATTCACTCCCACTCACCCCTCCTTTCACCTAGTGCTCTCCTTGTCATTTTCCATCACAAGTGCACCAAAATATTTGGGTGGAGATGTGTCCAAAAGGTGGAGTGAAGGGGGAGAGACATGGAAGTGAGTGATTGCATTGAAAGGGGCAAGGCTATGGGTCTCCCTTGGTGTTATTTGGGTCTAGGGGGTAGGTGTAAAAGTCTAGAGATTGGCTAGTGCTCCCTAGTGCAACCTAGGGTGGCGGGCGCCAGTGTCGGGAGGCGGGCGCCACCCCTGTGGCTTCCCTAAGCCCCCTAGGTGCCACCTAATCACTCTAGTAAACATCTAATTTGCAGAAAATTAAATTGTTTAAGTAAAAACAAAAATTTAAATGAGGGGATAAAAACTTACCTTGGCCTAACTTACCTTGGTTAGCCGCCTTGGATTCCCGATTAGTGTCGCCTTCACGGTGGTTGTGGTGGATTGTCGGCACCGACGAACTTTGATGACGGGTGTTTTTCCGGTCGCGGTGTAAACCAGAATTTCTCCTCCTTTCCACTGATGTGGAGCTGAATTTCTCCAGCTCCTACATCAATGGTGGCTTTTGCAGTGCTCAGAAATGGTCATCCCAAGATCAATGGCGTCCGGTGGTCGGGATTAATATCCAGAACCACGAAATCCACCGGGACAAAGAGATTCCGGATTTTCACCGGAATATTCTCTGCTATTCCCGTGGGATATCGGAGCGATTGATCGGCTAGCTGCAAACACATAGAAGTGGGGGGCAAGGTATGATGATTTAATTTATCATATATTACGTTGGGCATGACGATGACGCTTGCTCCCAGATCACAGAGTGCATGCTCGAAGTGTTGCTTTCCAATTGAGCATGAGATCGTTGGATTTCCTGGGTCCTTCTTCTTTTCTAGGAGTTGGTTTAAAATGACCGCACTGCAATCTTCGGTCAATTTAACCACATCCCTACATGGAATTGGTTTCTTCTTATTGAGCATGTCTCTTAAATATTTTGCATAGGTTGGAACCTGCATAGCATCAATAAATGGCACATGTATATATAATTTTTGAATTACCTCGACGAATTTCTTGAATTGGTCGTCTTCCGTCAGATTCCTGCTTCGATCTGGAAAAGGTAATACATGTGTATCATAGAATTCATGAGGAGCAGTGCGTACCTTGGATGAAGGTTCAGCTGGGGTCTCCTCTCATTCGTCTTCTTCAACATTAACAAAATTTTTCTTTGCAGCAGTATTACTACTAGGAACTAAATCAGGATGAGGTGGATCATGAGTGGTTTTACCACCTCTCGTGGTTACAGCTTTTAATTCCTCATAGTATTTAATTTGAGATTTAATGTTATCTACTTTTTACTCTAATCTCTTATTAAAATTAATTTGTTCCTTAAATGCTTCAGAAAAATCTTTCAGTTTAGCATAAATTCCTTCCAATATTTTATCATGTTCAATTAATTTGCTATTTATGCTATCATTAATTCTACCTTGATTAGAAACTAATTTTCCAATAGGAGAATTAAATACGGAGGTTTGAGGCATACCTTTATTATTCCATTACTGGATCATTGGAATTGGAGGTTCTCCGTAGCCACCATTATTAAGAAGGGATTTGGCATCCTCTTTCTTAATTTCTGCTTGACCTTCACTTGACGGAGCGGCTCTTTGCTTGGCGTAGTACTCCTTTGCAGCGCGATCTCTCTTCTCATTTATTCTTTGCTCTAGCAATTTTACCAAAGTTTGCAGGGTAACAGAATCAACTTGCTTCGCCACCATTGTCTCGATCAGATCGGTTGCCTTCTCTACAGTGAGAGAGAGGTATGCACCTCCGGCGGCAACATCAATGTGTTGTCGAGATTCTTGCTGGAGTCCATTGTAGAAGCTCTGGATCAAGTACCAGTCTTGCATACCACGGTGAGGACAGTACTTAACATACTCTTGAAGTCTCTCCCAAGCTTCAGTGATTGTTTCTTCGTCTCCCTGTCCAAAGTTGGAAATCTTGCTATGGACAAGAATAGTCTGACTTATCGGGCAGAACTTGTTGAGGAATTGATCCGCGCATCTCACCCACGTCAGCAGGTGGCCAGAGTTGAAGAGGAACCATTGCTTTGCTTTGTCCACTAATGAAAATGGAAAAAGACGAAGTCTGATGGCATCCTGCGAAACTCCCTGCACAAAAATTGTACTACATATCTCCAGAAAATTCCGGAGGTGAGCATTGGCATCCTCGGAAGGTTTGCCATTAAATGCAATAGCTTGAGCCATACGTATCAAGTGAGGTTTAAGCTCAAAATCTACATTGCTAGTAGAAGGTAACACTGGAATGTGAGCAAGAGTAGGCATGGAATACTCACAGAGTGTTTTGGTCGACGTCGACGTTGATTGATCATTGGAGCAGCTTGGTTCGTCAGTTACTTCTAACTGGGATTCTTGTCTCGATGAACTTCTCTCACGAAGCTCTAGGTTCTTCCTCGGAGGAGTGAGATTAGCTCTCGCTCTCCTATGAATGGCCTCGGGATCTTCTTGATAGTCGCTCGGAAGATTGAATCCGACCATGACTACTTGAATGATCACAACAACGAACGATATATATACCCGCTAGAACTACGGGGGTTAATTCAATAGAAATCACAAAGAATTAATTCTAGCCAATTGCTTCCCCGGCAACGGCGCCAGAGATGCTTGTTGACTCTTGCTAACGTCGTCACTAGGAGTAGACTTAAGGAATCTATCCCTGACAACGGTGCCAGAAAGGCTTGTTGATACTCCTTAATGTAAGAAGTATAACTAACTATTCGTATGACTATTGGTAGGTTCCGCAAGCGCACAGAATAAGTCAATTGTAGCACTTCACCCGGGAGTAACCGAGTATCGTATTTATTTCCACAGGGAAGCTACTATGGCAGAACTAACACTAGGACCTCTATGAACAACTAGTGATTCTAGCTGGGTTGATCGAAAAGTATGAATGGGGGTTGGTTTCTACTACTACTAAAAAAGAAAAGAAAGAATGAAAGAAAAACTAACTAAACTAAATCGGCGGGGTCTGGCCGATGAACAGATTAGTGTTTTCCTACACACTAACGATCACAACTAACTTAGCAATAAAGGTTTTATCTAGTTCTTCGAACCGTACACACCCTCTGGACTATTTACCTCAGATGTGCACAACGAGGTTTATGATTTAAAAACTAACCCAACTACGTGGTGGAATTCAAGGCTCCTAGGGCTGTCACCACCTGTTTGCTGCCACAGCTATCCGGGGGGTTAGCCACAAACTAAGGTATAACTAGTCTAAGCACCACGCTTACACTAATATATACTACTCTAATCTTGCGTCCAAAACTAGAGCACTGATAACTCAGCGAAGAACCCAAACTAGATATAGACTAAATACTAAGCTATCTATGATCGAAAGCACTCAACAAGAACAATAAGTAAAGAACTTAAAGTAAATGCTGAAAGTAGAAGAACACTAAGATAAATGAGGAAAGAC
The DNA here is from genome assembly GCA_009763385.1 of Coix lacryma-jobi var. lacryma-jobi. NCBI lineage: Eukaryota > Viridiplantae > Streptophyta > Magnoliopsida > Poales > Poaceae > Coix > Coix lacryma-jobi. The sequence goes on from CM019824.1 coordinate 23,471,390, forward strand.
TAGGAATTATACCAGAGACTCTTGGAAGATCCTCTATTACAACTCCAGCTCTTGTCTTCTACACTCTCGCTCTCACTCTAAGTCTCTCAACTGGAGTGTTACTTCACTAGAGCTTGCTTACAAGAGAGTGGGACTAATGTGGTGAGGTGTTGTTAACACAGAATTTTTGCACTATGACAAGTGGGCCAGCACGGCGCAGGTTCGGGAGAAATCACGACCTGAGGGATTCGGTAGACAGCAAGCACGGTCGGCTAATCCAATCGATTCGGCAAGGCTGTGGAGGCGACTGGTCAAACGAGGAGTGGATTCGGCAATATGGCGCTGCGGTCGGCTACCTCAGGCTAAGTCAGTTTGCGACAAATACGGCTTGTCAGAAGAATTGGCAACAGGAGATCTCATCATTGTTAGCACGTGCCGATTATTAAGGGAGGCTTGGAGCAGAAGGCATCATATTTTAGATAGTTTCCTGATTTTATCGTTGTAATCGTATCCTTCTAGGACTCATAGAGCACCAGGGTATAAATATAAACCCCGGAACCACTGTAAACAAGTTCAACAATCAATACAACCAAACCGGCCCCGTGCCATCTTTGAGTCCAAGTCGTGTCGTCGTGTTCTTCGAGAGGAGCCATCGACCCGTCGACATCCGTAAGTCCCGACAACCTTGCTATTATGTCTAGTATCGTGCGGCGGATTTAGGCATGATGCAAGTAGTCTCGTTTGTTGGTAATGGTCGTGCGGCGGATCATTACTCGATGATCGAGAAGTCTTAGTTTATGATAAGATTACGAGTAAGTACCGTGCGGCAGGCACTTACTTGGTAACCTTAGCATAAACAAGATAGTTATCAGCTCTATTAGGTTTGGCAAGATCTAATAGATTCATTAAGTTACCTTGTGTTGTACGTATTATAATGTGTATTTTGTTGTAACACTTTATTGCCCAATCTAGATCTTGCTCGGTTCAGCTTCATCTTGTATAAGATCTATCCTATCCTTTCATATTTATTTTTGTAAGGCCTTTATACGATAGATCTACTATTTGCAATAGCCGATTCGATCATATCTAGATTGCCACATGGTGAGGGTTCATGCACGTTGAGTATGCTTGATCTATGATACAGCTAGGTGTCGTGCGGCAGGCGCAGGCTTTAGATTAGTTTAATCATGCTTAGTTTGTACGTTCAATCCCCATGGACCCCAACTCGGTTGTACAATCGAGATTGGTTAAGCTTTAACTCATATTTAATACACCATGCAAGTACAATTTTCATGCAAACGTATTCGGCAACTCGTTATTCACGTAACTTCGTTCATATTGCCGAATAGTCTTTGAGCTTGTTGGCAGATAGCTTTCATAGCTATATGTCGTCGTAAGTGGCTTCAGGGCTGTATATTTTGGAACTGTCTGGTCACACCCGGCATGTTCCAGCTTTGTATTTAACAGTTTCTTTCCCTTGTTAGTTGCAGGGCAAACTGACTGGCACGCACCGGACTGCTGAGCACCCGGGCCACGTTCGAAGCTAGCTTTTTCGGCTTGCTGTGTGATTGGCACAGTGCGCCGCTTTTGGTGTCTACACACATTTTGGCACGCCTGGTGGGACCCTTTTTTCCTGCAGCAATGGTTGAAGTCACCGAAGCCGAGGCCAGCAACAAGGCGGGGCTCGTGCAGGTGCAGCTCGCTGAACTACCCGACGAGTACAAAGAGCAGGTGGATAATGCTTGTGCCGAATTCCAGGCCAAGTGCCTAGAAGCCTTCTCCAAGAAAAAGAGCGGAAAGGTTCGCCGTCTGCACGATCTGCCGAAGCCCGTCCACCTCAACCCGAATGATCCCGGGGAAGCGGAGGCAGTGCTGAAAATGTCTCACATAGTCAACGAAGCTGTCTCTGGTGCCATCGGTCGCATGCATGGGGCGTTTCTCAACACTTTCCGCACCATCATGATCGCCCAATTTGGCCCCAAGGCCGACGAACTCATGAAGGCGGAGTTTGGCCCAATAGCGGGGCCACATCTTTTCAACCTGCCAGATCACCTCAACGGGGCAGGAGCTGCGGGTGAGGAGACCCCGCCTAAGGCTCAATCAAGCGGGATGACCATTCAAGAGAAGCACACGCCAGAGGGCCAATTGCCGACCATGGGTCAGTTCACGTTCGGCACTAAGGGTCAGCCGCCAGAGTCAACACGCAAGATCTCCCCGCAAACCTATAGGCTCATAAAGGACTACTACGAAAACGGGTACCATGAGATGCTTGAGCCTCACAACATAGAGGGCGCCCCACATCCAGGATATGGGAAGCCGACGGCCGAAAACACCGCCGAGTCTAATGTCGATGTCATGCTAGAGAAGATGGCGGATATGATGCAGCGCACTTTCGGCCTGAAGCCTAAGGGCACTTATGCTTACAGGTCTCCGTTCCCCGAATGGTTCCACCGTGTGGCTCTGCCTCCCAGAGTCAAAGTGCCGATAGACCTGTCCAAGTTCTCCAGCTTAGGCGACACCAGCACAGTGGAGCACGTCAGTCGTTATCTGCTCCAGCTTGGGGAGGCCAATACCGAAGATGCCTTCAGGGTTCGGTACTTCCCGTCGTCACTCACTGGACCGGCATTCGCATGGTTCACGTCACTACCGCCGGGCTCTATTCTCTCTTGGGCAGACTTGGAACAAAAGTTCCATACGCACTTCTACACGGGCACCAAGGAGAAGAAGCTGGTGGACATCATGTACGTGCGCCAGAGGCCAAATGAGACACCACAGGACTACCTGCGCCGGTTCAGGGAAGTCAAGAGCCAGTGCTTCGGCATGCACCTGCCGAACGATCAGCTTCCACCATTGGCCGTGGCAGGCATGCTCCCGAGCATTAGGGACAAGCTGTTCGGTCAAGAGTTTGAAGACTTGGGTCATCTCTCTCGCCGGCTAAATGAGATGACTATCCAAGCGCAAGGCTTCCGGAGGGAAGGGCGCTTCCAGAAGGACAATGTCGCGGCCCAGATGTATCAGGCTTTCCTGGACGAAGCCGATGACTACACCGACGCTGAAGATGAGGTGGCCGCTGCAGAGCTCAACTGGGACAAGGAGCCGACCCAGGCCAACAAGCAATGGCTGCGCCAGCAGAAGGGGGCATACGACTTCGACGTCACCAAGGCCGACAAGCTCTTCGAGTTCCTGGTCGCCGAAGGGAGAATCAGGCTACCCCCGGATCACCCGATGCTGCATCCTGGAGGGGTCAAGGACAAGAAGTACTGCGGTTTCCACAACACTAACACTGATTCTATTAATGATTGCCGTGTGTTCAGGACAAGGATCCAGAAGGCCATCCAGGACGGCCACATCAAGTTCAATGGCAAGATGAAGATCGATGCTAACCCCTTCGCCCAGAATGCCGTGTTCTTCTCAGTGAACATGGTAGCTCCAGAGGACCCCAGGGGCAAGGGCAAAGTCAAAGTCCTCACCTCCGACAAAGCGCGCGAGTCTGGCACGGTGGACCCCGATCGGCAGGTCACCAGCGATGAATTCCGGCAACGTACCCAGACCACAAATAGTCGATACGAGCACGGGGAGTCATCTTCCAGGCGCAGGCCTACCCACAGGGATCTCCTCAACAAGTGGCGCCGGGAAGGTGAGAAAGAGCGGAGGCGTCTCCAACACGAGGAACAGAGATTCGCAGAAGAATATCAGCGTGAAGACGGTCACACGGAGGAGTACCGGTACCGTCTGGAAGAGAGGGCCTACCACAGAGAGCAGGCCTACCACAGAGAGCAGGAACGCCGCCAAGAGCAGGAGCAGGCTCACTGGGGCTGCCCGTTCTTCTGCCACTGCTGGAACGAAGGCTTGAAAATGCCTGCCGTCAACAACTGCCCCGAGTGCAGCGATCAGTACAGGGGGTATAGGCAGGATCGCATCAACCGCCGTCCCGTCCATGAAAGATTGGGAGCACGCATCCCGATGGACGATCGGCGCCTAAAAATGGAAAGCCCAGATCGGCAAGCCAAAAGATATGCCGATCTGGAGTGGGCGCACCACCAGGACGACAGCGAGGAGGCACAGCCCCGCCCATATAGGTGGCAAAAGGGGCAGTGGTGCCCGCCAGGGCTCAGAAAGAGCCAGAAAAGGAGGGTGCAACGCCTCCGGAATAGGGAGTTGGAAGAACCAGCTGCCGATGGGAAGAAGCAAGAGTGGCGCCCAAAGGAAAAACCAGACGACACTGACAAAGGCGCTGACGTGGCCATGACTTTCTTCCTTCCCCTGGAATTCATGGCTCCTGCCGGCCGGGGGGCACAGGACGAGGTGTATTCGGACTCTGATGTGGCCGAGCACGACGAGCTCGCGGCGCAGCTCGTGTTGGCTCACAAGGCAGCATTTGACAAACCAGCCAAGCATCGACATTTAAAGCCGTTGTATGTCAAGGGGTACGTCAACGGAAAGCCGCTGACCAAGATGTTTGTCGATGGCGGCGCAGCAATCAACATCATGCCTTACGCCACCTTCAGAAAGCTGGGCATGAACGATGAAGATCTGCTCAAAACGGACATGATACTCCGTGACTTTGCCGGCAATCCCTCTGACACTCGGGGTGCCGTGCACGTGGAACTGATGATTGGATCCAAGACGCTCATCACGACCTTCTTTGTCATCGATGGCAAGGGGGCATATAGCCTGCTTTTGGGCAGGGATTGGATCCACGCTAACTGCTGCATACCTTCAACCATGCACTAAATACTCATACAGTGGGTTGGAGACGACATCGAGATTGTCCATGCTGACGACTCGGTGAGTGTTGCTGCTATTGAACCCACTTACTGGGAATTCGACGGAGTGGAATGCTTCTCCGATCGCGTATGGGGAGAAGGTCCTGTCAACATCTACGGCAGAGATCAACAGCCGATCCAAGCAATCGGTTCTCAGAGCTTCTTTTAGATGGATAACCCAACCGACAACAGCGAGGGCAAACTGGGACGCGGGTTCACGTCGGCCGACAAACTGGAAGAGGTAGATGCTGGTGACGCAAGTAAAAAGAGGCCAATGTTCATCAGTTCCAGTTTGGACCCTGAATTCAGAGAGCAATTGGTAGATCTTCTAAAAGAGTTCAAAGACTGTTTCGCTTGGGACTACACGGAGATGCCCGGATTAGATCGGTCCATTGTCGAGCATAAATTGCCGATCAAGCCCGGGTACCGCCCGTATAAACAGCCTCCGCGCAGGATCTACAAGGAAGAGGTATTGGCCGACGTGAAAAAGGAAGTGGAAAGATTACTAGAAGCTAACTTCATCCGGCCATGTTGATATGCGGACTGGATCTCCAACATTGTCCCGGTGTACAAGAAGAACGGGAAGATGAGAGTCTGCATCGACTTCAGGAACCTCAACAAAGCCACTCCTATGGACGGTTATCCAATGCCAGTGGCCGATTTGCTAGTACATGCTTCGGCCGGTTTTGAAATTATAAGCTTTATGGACTGCAATGCGGGTTACAACCAGATTTTCATGGCTGCAGAGGACGTGGCAAAGACCGCCTTCAGGTGCCCTGGCCATATAGGTTTGTTTGAATGGATTGTCATGACCTTTGGTTTGAAAAATGCCGGTGCTACTTACCAGCGAGCCATGAATTACATATTTCATGAGTTGATCGACAAAATCGTAGAGATCTACATTGATGACGTGGTGGTCAAGTCGGGAAGCAAAGAAAGACACTTAGCCGATTTAAGGAAGACCCTGGAGTGCACAAGGAAACACGGTTTAAAGATGAATCCAACCAAGTGTGCATTTGGGGTGTCGGCCGGAGAGTTTCTGGGATTCTTGGTCCACAAAAGAGGCATCGAGGTTGGCAAAAAGAGCATGGAAGCAATTAATAAGGTAGTGCCGCCGACCAATCTCAAAGAACAGCAATCACTGCTCGGCAAGATCAACTTTGTCAGAAGGTTCATATCCAACTTGTCCGAGCGCGTGCTACCATTCTCTCCACTGTTGAAGCTCAAGAAAGATCAGGAGTTCGTGTGGGGTGACGTGCAACAAAAGGCTTTCGATGAAATCAAAGAATACATGAAGGCACCACCAGTATTGGTTCCTCCACAACTCGACAAGCCTTTCAAGTTGTACGTGGCGGCCGACAACCTAACAATAGGGTCGGCCCTCATGCAAGAATTCGAAGGAAAAGAGAGAGTCGTAGCCTATCTTAGCCGAAAGCTACTAGACCCCGAAACGAGGTATTCGGCTACGGAAAAGTTGTGCTTGTGCGTTTTCTATTCCTGTACCAAGTTTCGGCACTATCTATTGAATGCCGAATGCGTGGTAGTATCAGAGTTTGATGTAATCAAGCACATGTTATCAATGCCGATTTTAAGTGGAAGGATCGGTAAATGGGTGTTAGCTCTTTCTGAATTTGATTTGCGTTTTGAATAGGCAAAGGCTGTTAAAGGCCAGATTATGGCTGATTTCGTCACTCACCATCGTGATCCTAACGCTAACATAGTAACCATTGCCCCCTGGGCATTGTTTTTTGATGGATCATCGTGTAGCAAAGGTGGTGGAGTCGGGATCATGTTGATTTCTCCCAAGGGGGCTGAAATGACCTGATTTTCCACGAAGGGAAAATCCACAGAGTCAAGTGTAATATAACTCTTTCGAGTCAAATTACCCGATAATCCAGCCAAATATCATAATCCATACTTCGAATAATAAAAGTACTTAAAACGATATTACACTTATTACATCGCCAACAGGCGAGAAGTTAGATAAACAACATCCGGAACAGCTTGAAGCAGACGAAGAAGCGCGATCAAACTCCAAACTTGAGCGTAGAAGCGAAACCCCCCCTACTCCTCGAACTCCTCGGAGTGGTACTCCTCCTCGGAACCTGAAACCTCAATTTTCAGTACGATTTGTACTGGCCACACTTTCCCATCCTATATGATTTATATGTGGTAGTGGATGCAACAGGTAAATGAAATTCAGACCTATCCGGCTGGGTTTTCCTATGCATATCTGTTAACACCGAGTTTTCGCACTATGGCAAGTGGACCAGCACTATGAAGATTCGGCGAACGCCGCCGCTTGAAGGATTCGGCAGGCAGCGAACGCGGTCGGCTAACTCGATGCATTCGGCAAGGCTGTAAAGGCGACTAGTCAATGGCAAGCGGGTTCGGCAATATGGCGCTGCGGTTGGCTACTCCAGGTTAAGTCGGTTTGCGACAAATACGGCATATCGGAAGATTCGGCAACAGAAGATCTTGTCATTGTTAGCACGTGCCGATTATTAAGGGAGGCTTAGAATAAAAGGCATCGTATTTTAGATAAGTTTCCTGTTTTGTCGTTGTAATCGTGTCCTCCTAGGACTCGTAGGACACCAGGGTATAAATATAAACCCTGAGACTATTGTAAATCTGTTCACAATCAATACAACCAACCCCGGCCCCGTGCCGTCCTCGAGTCCAAGTCATGTCGTCGTGTTCTTCGAGAGGGGCCATCGATCCGTCGACCTCCGTAAGTTCCGGCAACCTTGTTATCATGTCTAGTATCGTGCGGCGGATTTAGATATGGTGCAAGTAGTCTCGTACGTTAAGCTTAGTATCGTGCGGCGGATTTAAGCTTATGACGGGAGGTTTTTGCTTATGCCTCGTATCGTGCGGCGGATTGAGTCATGAGTAAAGATAGTTATCGGCTCTATTAGATGTGGCAGTCTAGTAGATTCATTAAGTTACCTTGTGTTACATGTTTTGTTATGTTTATTTCATCGTAACACTTTTGCCCAATCTAGATACCGTTCGGTTCGGCTCCATCTTTATAGATCTGCTCTGTTCTTTCATGTTTATTATTGAAAGGTCTGTTATGCAGTAGATCTATTGTTCGTAATAGCCGAACGGATCGTATCTGGATTGCCACGTGGTGAGGGTTCATGCATGTTAAGTGCGTTTGATCTATGATAAGGCTAGGTGTCGTGCGGCAGGCGCAGGCGTTAGATTAGCTTAGTCATGCTTAGCTTGTATGTTCAATCTCCATGGACCCCAACTCGGTTGTACAATCGAGATTGGTTAAGTTTTAACTTATATATAATACGTCATGCAAGTACGGTTCTCATGCAAACGTGTTCGGCAACCTGTTTTTCATGTAACCCTGTTCATATTGCCGAATAACCTTTTAGACCTGTTGGCAGATAGCTTTCATAGCTATATGTCGTCGTAAGTGGCTTCAGGGCCGTACATCTTGGAACTGTCTGGTCATACCCGGCATGTTCCAGCTTTGTATTTAACAATTTATCTCCCTTTTTAGTTGCAGGGCAAACTAACTGGCACGCACCGGACTTCTGAGCACCCGGGCCACGATTGAAGCCAGCTTCTCCGGCTTGCCGTGTGCTTGGCGCAGTGCGCCACTTTTTGCGCCAACACACTTTTTGGCACACCCGGTGGGACTCTTTTTTCCTGCAGCAATGGTCGAAGTCACTGAAGCCGAGACCAGCAACAAGGCGAGGCTCGTGCAGGTGCAGCTCGCCGAACTACCCGACGAGTACAGAGAGCAGGTGGAGGATGCTTGTGCCGAATTCCAGGCCAAGTGCCTAGAAGCCTTTTCCAAGAACAAGAGCGGAAAGGTTCGCCGTCTGCACGATCTGCCGAAACCCGTCCAGCTCAACCCGAATGATCCCGGGGAAGCGGAGGCAGTGTTGAAAATGTCTCACATAATCAACGAAACTGTCTCTGGTGCCATCGGTCGCATGCATGGGGCGTTTCTCAACACTTTCCGCACCATCATGATCGCCCAATTCGGCCCCAAGGCCGATGAACTTATGGAGGCCGAGTTTGGCCCTATAGCAGGACCACATCTGTTCAATCTGCCGAATCACCTCAAGGGGGCAGGAACTGCTGGTGAGGAGACCCCGCCTAAGGCTCAAACGAGCGGAATGACCATTCAAGAGAAGCACACACCAGAAGGCCAATTGCCGACCATGGGTCAGCTCACGTTCGGCGCTAAGGGTCAGCCGCCAGAGTCAACACGCAAGATCTCCCCGCAAACCTATAGGCTCATAAAGGACTACTATGGAAACGGGTACCACGAGATGCTTGAGCCTCACAACATAGAGGGTGCCCCACATCCAGGGTACGGGAAGCCGACGGCCGAGAAGGCCGCCGACTCTAATGTCGACGTCATGCTAGAGAGGATGGCAGATATGATGCAGCGCACGTTCGGCCTGAAGCCTAAGGGCACTTATGCTTACAGATCTCCGTTCCCCGAATGGTTCCACCGTGTAGCTCTACCTCCCAGAGTCAAAGTGCCGACAGACCTGTCCAAGTTCTCCAGCTTAGACGACACTAGCACGGTGGAGCACATCAGTCGCTATCTGCTCCAGCTTGGAGAGGCCAATACCGAGGATGCCTTCAGGGTTCGGTACTTCCCGTCATCGCTCACTGGGCCGGCGTTCGCTTGGTTCGCGTCTCTGCCACCGGGCTCTATTCTCTCTTGGGCAGACTTGGAACAGAAGTTTCATACGCACTTCTACACGGGCACCAAGGAGAAGAAGCTGGTGGACATCATGTATGTGCGCCAGAGGCCGAATGAGACACCGCAGGACTACCTGCGCAGGTTTAGGGAAGTCAAAAGCCAGTGCTTCGGCATGTATCTGCCGGACGACCAGCTTCCGCCATTGGCCGTGGCGGGCATGCTGCCAAGCATCAGAGACAAGCTCTTCGGCCAGGAGTTTGAAGACCTGGGTCATCTCTCTCGCTGGCTGAATGAAATGACTATCCAAGCGCAAGGCTTCCGGAGGGAAGGGCGCTTCCAGAAGGACAATGTCGCGGCCCAGATGTATCAGGCTTTCTTGGACGAAGCTGATGACTATACCGATGCCGAAGATGAGGTGGCCGCTGCAGAGTTCAACTGGGACAAAGAACCGACCCAGGCCAACAAGCTGTGGCTACGCCAGCAGAAGGGAGCGTACGACTTCGACGTCACCAAAGCCGACAAGCTCTTCGAGTTTCTGATCGCCGAAGGGAGAGTCAGGCTACCCCCGGATCACCCGATGCTGCGTCCTGGAGGGGTTAAAGACAAGAAGTACTACGGCTTTCATAACACTAACACCCTTTCCATTAATGACTGCCGTGTGTTCAGGACAAGGATCCAGAAGGCCATCCAGGATGGGCACATCAAGTTCAATGGCAAGATGAAGATCGATGCCAACCCCTTCGCCCAGAACTCCGTATTCGTCTCAGTGAACATGGTAGCCCCGGAGGATCCCAGAGGCAAGGGCAAGGTCAAAGTCCTCACCTCCAACAAGGCGCGCGAGTCTGGCGCAGTGGATCCCGATCGGCAAATCACTGGCGATGAGCTCCGACAGCACGCCCACGCCGCGAATAGCCGATACGAGCACAAAGAGTCGTCTTCCAGGCGCAGGCCTACCCACAGAGATCTCCTTAACAAGTGGCGCCGGCAAAATGAGAAAGAGCAGAGGCGTCTCCAACGCGAAGAGCGAGAGTTCACGGAGGAATACCAGCATGAAGACGATCACGCGGGAGAGCACCGGTATCGTCTGGAGGAGAGGGCTTACCACAGAGAACGGGCCCATTGCTGGGAGCAAGAACGCCGCGAAGAGCGGGAGCAAGCTCACTGGGGCTGTCCGTTCTTCCGCCACTGCTGGAACGAAGGCTTGAAACTGCCTGCCGTCAACAACTGCCCCGAATGCAGCGATCAGTACAAGGGGTATAGGCAGGATCGGGTCAACCGCCGTCCCATCCATGAAAGGTTGGGAGCACGCATCCCAATGGACGATCGGCGCCTAAAAATGAGAAGCCCGGGTCGGCAAGCCAAGAGATATGCCGACCAGGAGTGGGTGCATCACCAGGACGACAGCAAGGAGGTACAGCCCCGCCCATATAGGTGGCAAAAGGGGCAGTGGTGCCCACCAGGGCTCAGAAAGAGCCAGAAAAGGAGGGTGCAGCGCCTCCGGAATAGGGAGTTGGAAGAAGCAGCTGCCAATGGGAAGAAGCAAGAGTGGCGCCCAAAGGAGAAGCCAGATGATACTAACAAGGGCGCTGATGTGGCAATGGCTTTCTTCCTCCCCATAGAGTTCATGGCTCCTCCTAGCCGGGGGGCACAAGATGAAGTATATTCGGACTTTGATGAGACCGAGTATGATGAGCTTGCGGCACAGCTCGTGTTGTCTCAGAAGGCAGCATTTGACAAGCTAGCCAAGCATCGGCATTTAAAGCCGTTGTATGTCAAAGGGTACGTCAATGGAAAACCGCTGACCAAGATGTTTGTCGATGGCGGTGCAGCGATCAACATCATGCCTTACGCCACCTTCAGAAAGCTGGGCATGAACGACGAAGACCTGCTCAAAACGGATATGGTACTCCGGGACTTCGCCGGTAATCCCTCCGACACTCGGGGTGCCGTGCACGTGGAGCTGATGATAGGATCCAAGACGCTCATCACGACTTTCTTTGTCATTGACGGCAAGGGGGCATACAGCCTGCTTTTGGGCAGAGATTGGATGCATGCCAACTGCTGCATACCTTCAACCATGCATCAAATACTCATACAGTGGGTTGGGGATGACATCGAGGTTGTCCAAGCCGACGACTCGGTGAGTGTGGCCACCATTGAACCCACTTACTGGGAATTCGACGGAGTAGACTGCTTCTCCGATCGCGTGTGGGGAGAAGGTCCTGTCAACGTCTACGGCAGAGATCAACAGCCGATCCAAGCAGTCGGCTCTCAAAGCTTCTTTTAGATGGACAACCCGACTGACAACAGCGAGGGCAAACTGGGACGTGGGTTCACGTCGGCTGACAAGTTAGAAGAAGTGGATGTTGGTAACGCGAGTAAGAAGAGGCCGATGTTTGTAAGTTCCAGTTTAGACCCTGCTTTCAGAGTGCAGCTAGTAGACCTTCTAAAAGAGTTCAAAGATTGTTTCGCTTGGGACTACACAGAAATGCCTGGATTGGATCGGTCCATTGTTGAGCATAAGTTGCCGATCCAGCCTGGATACCGCCCATACAAACAACCTCCGCGCAGGATCTACAAGAAGGAGGTATTGGCCGACGTGAAAAAGGAAGTGGAACGATTACTAGAAGCTAACTTCATTCGGCCGTGTCGATATGCGGAATGGATCTCCAATATTGTCCCGGTGTACAAGAAAAACGGGAAGATGAGGGTCTGCATCGACTTCAGAAACCTCAACAAAGCCACTCCTATGGACGGTTATCCAATGCCGGTGGCCGATTTGCTTTGGGATGCTTCGGCCGGTTTTGAAATCATAAGCTTTATGGACGGCAACGCAGGTTACAATCAGATCTTCATGGCTACAGAGGATGTGGCAAAAACCGCCTTCAGGTGCCCCGGCCATATAGGTTTGTTTGAATGGATGGTCATGACTTTCGGTTTGAAAAATGCCGGTGCCACTTACCAGCGAGCCATGAATTACATATTCCATGAGCTGATCGGCAAGATCGTAGAGATCTACATTGATGATGTGGTGGTCAAATCCAGAAGCAAGGAAAGACACTTAGCCGATTTAAGGAAGACCTTGGAGTGCACGAGGAAACATGGTTTAAAGATGAATCCAACCAAGTGTGCATTTGGGGTGTCGGCTGGTGAGTTTCTGGGATTCCTTGTCCACAAAAGAGGTATCGAGGTTGGCAAAAAGAGCATGGAAGCAATTGATAATGTAGTGCCGCCGACCAATCTCAAGGAGCTGCAATCACTGCTCGGCAAGATCAACTTTGTCAGGAGGTTCATATCCAACTTGTCCGAGCGCGTGTTACCATTCTCTCCACTGTTGAAGCTCAAGAAAGATCAGGAGTTCGTGTGGGGTGACGTGCAACAGAAGGCTTTCAATGAAATCAAAGAATACATGAAGGCGCCACCAGTGTTGGTTCCTCCACAACTCGACAAGCCTTTCAAGTTGTACGTGGCGGCCGACAACCTAACGATAGGGTCGGCCCTCATGCAAGAATTCGAAGGAAAAGAGAGAGTCATAGCCTATCTTAGCCGAAAACTACTGGACCCCGAAACAAGGTATTCGGCTACGGAAAAGTTGTGCTTGTGCGTTTTCTATTCCTGTACCAAGTTTCGGCACTATCTACTGAATGCCGAATGCGTGGTAGTATCAGAGTTTGATGTAATCAAGCACATGTTATCAATGCCGATTTTAAGTGGAAGGATCGGCAAATGGGTTTTGGCCCTTTCTGAATTTGATTTGCGTTTTGAATCGGCAAAGGCTGTTAAATGCCAGATTATGGCTGATTTTATCACTCACCACCGTGATCCTAATGCTAACATGGTAACCATTATCCCTTGGGCATTGTTTTTTTGATGGATCCTCGTGCAGCAAAGGTGGTGGAGTCGGGATCGTGTTGATTTCTCCCAAGGGGGCACCCTTCAAGTACTCTATACCGATCGAGTACCCGGTAACTAATAATCAAGCAGAGTACGAAGCACTGCTCCGAGGGCTGCGATTGCTTGTGGACATTAAGGCAGACGCCGTGGAAATCTTCGGTGACTCGGAGTTGGTAATCAGGCAGCTGACAGGTGAGTACGAGTGCAAGAACGACACGCTGCAGGAATATCTCGAAGGTTGCCAATAGCTCCTCAGACAGTTTCGATCGGCAACCTTGCAACATATTCCTAGGGGGCAAAACGAGGAAGCAAACCAGTTGGCTCATGCAGCATCCGGGTATAGGGAGAATCAAAACATTTTTGCACTTGAGGGAGAGCAGACAGCCTCAGAAGGTGATCAAGCAGTCCCAAGTGATAATCGGGCAATTGAAGACTGGAGAGACAATATTGCCGATTACCTCAGGGACCCATCCAGGAAAGTCTCCCGAAAACTCAGGTACAAGGCTCTTAAGTTCACGCTCTTGGACAATCAATTGTACTACAAATCCGTCAATGGGGTTTTGCTTAAATGCGTGAACCAAGACGGGGCTAGGAAACTGATGTATGAGGTGCACGAAGGCGTATGTGGTGCACACCAGTCGGCTCACCGTATGAGATGGTTAATCAGGAGGACTGGATATTTTTGGCCGACTATGCTCGAAGATTGCTTTGAGTACTACAGAGGTTGTCGGGATTGCCAGCGGTTCGGCAATGTGCAAAGGGCTCCAGCATCGGCCATGAATCCAATCATTAAGCCTTGGCCTTTCAGAGGATGGGGCATTGATTTGATTCGGCCAGATTCCACCCTCCATCTAGCAAGGGACATAAGTTTGTTCTGTTAGCCACGGATTACTTCACTAAGTGGGTTGAAGCCATCCCATTGAAGAAGGTGACATCAGGAGAACATGGTGTCTTCGTCAGGGAGTATATCATTTACCGATTCGGCATTCCCTCAGTCCATCACTACCGATCAGGGAACTCAGTTCACTTCTCGGAGTTTTGTGACTTTGCCGAAGAGATGGGGATTCAACTCTATAATTCTTCCCCTTACTATGCACAGGCCAATGGACAGGCAGAGACTTCTAACAAAATCATGATTAAGATCATTCAAAAGAAGATCGAGGAGAAACCAAAAGGTGGCACTTGGTGCTCAACGAAGCTTTGTGGGCGTACCGAATGGCTTGTCATGGGTCAACTCAGACGTCACCATTACGAATTGGTCTATGGGCATCACGCAGTTCTACCATGGGAGTTGCAGTCGGGGTCAAGACGAGTTACATTGCAGAACGATCTGGCTAAAGAGAATTACAAAGGATTTGATGATGGATGAGCTAGAGGATTTGCATTTGATTCGTCTCAAGGCCTTGGAAAATATTGAAAAGAACAAGATACGCATTGCCAAGTACTACAACTCAAAGTGAGAGAAAAAGGATTCGAAGAAGGGAGACTTGGTTTGGAAAATTATCTTGCCAATCGGTACCAAAGACAAGGTATTCGGCAAATGGTCCCCTAACTGGGAAGGGCCTTTTCGAATTCTGAGACGTGCTCCGGGTAATGCGTACATTCTGAAAACCCTCCAAGGAGAAGAGTTTGCTAGGGCAATTAATGGACGTTATCTAAAGAGATTTCATCCTAGCGTGGAGGTCGGTGCATAACGGAATCAAGGTCTTGCGGGCACCGACGGCCGATACGAAGTTGTATCGCCCTTAGCACAAAAATGGCCGATAGAGTCTATCGCCCTTAGAACAAAAAACAGCCGGCACGGCATGTGTCGCCTCTAGCACAAAAAACGCAAGAATACAGGGCCAAGTACACGCGGTGCTGTGCAATCGGCTAGATAAAACAAATACTCAACAAGCCAAAATAGGAGAAGGCAAACAGCAGTTTGTTACAAGAAATTATCAATTTCCTCGTTCAAAAGCGGTGACAAAGTGCTTCGCTCTATCAGGTTACCGACATTCCTGTTGATTTCATCTGCGGAGTTGGGACGCGGCAAGGATCGATTGCTGATCTCGTGAGGAGGAGTTCCTAGTGAAGCTTGCCTATGTCCTCGCAGACAACCAGCGAGTTTGTGGATTGGATTTTAGTGTGAAGATCGGCAGAGCTCCAGCTTGCGTTGTGTCCCCACCCTTACTTTCAGTTCGGACTCCAAGGTTTCCAGGGAAGTTTTTGCAATCTGGATGTCAGAATGCAGGTTCTTTACTTCCTGTTTCTTGGAAGACCTACTATGCTGCAGGGCAGTTTTGGATGATATGTTTTTGATCGCTCTCTTCACTGAACTGAAGAAATCATCAAGACAAGCTGCAGATTCTAGATGAGCTAAAGAAGCAGGGGGAATGTCTTCATCAATGAGCTCCAGAGTGTCCCTTATCTGATCTGCGTTTTGAACCAAGTCGACGATGTCTTTATTCAGAAAATTGGTTATTTCTTTCAACCCCTGGCTCTTTGATAGGGTCTGTCGGGAGGTACTCTCCTCACCTCTCTCGGTGATGTAATCTTCGGTAGGAAAGGAATAACTTGTACTCGGCTCTTTGGTGTTTTTCTGGAGAAGAAAGAGGAAGAGTTGGCCGAGTAGATGTTTTTGGTAAAATGCAGAAAAGAAGAGGAGCTTTACCTGTTGAATTGATTGATCATTGGAAGGTGCTACACCTTGACTCACTTGAGGACTCTGTTGAAATTCCGGAGGGGAACTTGGAATGCGATCGAGGGGTGACTTTGTTCCTAGTGCTTTCAAAATGGTATCTGTTTCAGGTAGAGAATATGGACATATAGTAGCAGAGGGAAGAATAACTAAATATAGCACCTATGGTTCGGTCAGCATCTTCATCCCTTGAAGCATCAGGAGATTTTGATTCTCATCTTCATCTGGAACATTCCTTACGGGGGTCTCAGAGGATGTTTCGGCAGTTGTTGAGGTATCACTGGGTTTCAGAATTTCAACCTGTGGCTAAAACGAATAATAAAACGGAGGTTTGGTCAATCCATTGCCAAATGAGATTAATTGGCGCTGAGTGAAAACTCATACCTCGGAGGATGGTTTCGCTCTTTTAGTCCTTGTTTTCTTGGATGAAGAGACAATTTCAGATGCTTTCCTCTTGCTTTTCCTTCTGGGAACATGATAGTAGAGGTTGCAGGGATCTTCATAAAGCTGGCCAGATTTGGAGCGTTAAATCCAAGGGTAGGATTCGGCCCAGCCTGATAATATTTGGGCACTTTGGCAGGAGGTATAGGCTCGGGATCCTGTATATGACCGAATGTTAAAGACTGATTGGATTCAGAAACAGAGAATGACAAGAGCAATGAAATTACCTCACTATCAGAGGCGAAGTCAGACTGTAAACTCTGACATAGAGGATGGATTGGCACGTTGAAAATATGAGTATGCCATTCTCCCCACCAGGAAATGAAAAAAGAGTGAGTTGCATCTATTATCCCAAATGGAGATGGCTTGTATGTTGGCAGCTCCCATCCAAGTTCAAAAACTTTTTGGCCATTATACCTTCTGTGATGATTTCCCTGGGCCTTATCACTGTTGAAAAGAAGAATCTAGGGGGCAACTGGCCACATCCTAATTGTCTGGCTGCTGTGTTTGGATAATAAAATTCATAGGTAGACTGTACCAGTCTTCCGTGATGGAATTCGGCTGGCAGGGCGCAGGGCCTAATGAAGGAATTGAAGATATCTATAGATGTTTGATCCACACAGCCGAATTCATAATTAAACTTACAAGGGAAGGTCAAGTTCTCATTCTCCCTGTAAGGAAACCAAAGCACGTTACCAAAACCTTTGAAGAATAGTTTGAAGAGGTGGCCAGTGTCCATGTCAATGTTGATGGATGATGCTGCTTCTCCGTAGGTTTGGCAGGCTTTAACTCTTGCTGATTGGCCTTCGGCGTAATTGACTGAAGGGAAGCTCAAGTTAAGCAAACTCACGGATACTATCTGGTGCATATATAGTTGAAGCCACATTTGGACCAACCACCAAGGGCCGTTGACACAAGCGACCTCTCTGCCTGTGTGCATCTGGATAGTAATTTGATGCATCATGTGATAAACGGACCCCAGGAGGTATTTGCCTAGTGGAATGTGAATGCCTGCCGATAAATCCTCGGCCATCACCATATGGTTTAGAGTAGGTTCATTGGATTTTCCGCAGAAAATAAATCTGCATAGCCACATGTTCATAAAAGCTTTCGATTCTTTGTCAGAAACAGTATTGGATGACTCCATATAGGTCTGAATGTATTTGGCCCATCCGCATCCGGAACTGACGGCTCTTTGACTGCTCTTGTTCTTGTATTTATATGGATATACTGGTAAGGTTGTATTCAGACCCGTCATCATGAAGATATCGGCCAAGGTGATGGTCATCATACCATGGCCAAAGATAAATGCATTAATAGCATTGGACCAGAAATGAGATACTGCTATCAGAAGGGAGTCATTTCTAGGCATTTCTGATAAAGATAATTCTAGGCAGTGACCAATGTCCTGGTTTTCCCAGTGGTTGCTTCTCTTTTCAAGTATCCTCCGATACCAATTCCGCCATCCGACAATTGGGGGAAAGGGCCAGTTCTTGAAGGTGTTTGGCCAGTGACTCGGTGGAGTAACTCCGGACTTGAAGGGAATTCTTTCAGTTTCTTTCTCGATGATGTCCGCCGGATTGGGATTTCCCATTGGACCAAGAAGATAAGAGTCGGGATTGGCAGCATAAGGGATCAGAATTTGGTTCTCATATTCCTTCAGAAAATAGCAAAAGGGGCGAAGGAATGAGTCGGGGAGAAGGCTGAGGGGAAATTGATAAGTAAGTGAAGTTTACCTCTGGAATCTTGTCTTGAGTCGCCATCAGAAGCTTGAGGTAAAGGTCGACTGCGCAAGAATTTTGGGATTCTCGGATGGCGGCTGCAGTGCTGGAACGCGGAAACCTAGAGGAAAGAGGACTTGTGGTCAATTTCAGAACAAATGCCTTTGTTCAAAAATTGAGGGGGCATGTGTTAACACAGAATTTTCGCACTGTGACAAGTGGGCCAGTACGACGCAGGTTCGGGAGAAATTACCGCTTAAGGGATTCGGCAGGCAGCGAACGCGGTCGGCTAACTCGATGCATTCGGCAAGGCTGTAAGGGCGACTAGTCAATGGCGAGCGGGTTCGGCAATGTGGCGCTGCGGTCGGCTACCTCAGGTTAAGTCGGTTTGCGACAAATACGGACATATCAGAAGATTCGGCAACAGAAGATTTGTCAGTTGTTAGCACGTGCCGATTATTAAGGGAGGCTTAGAATAAAAGGCATCGCATTTTAGATAAGTTTCCTGTTTTGTCGTTGTAATCGTGTCCTCGTAGGACTCAGAGAACACCAGGGTATAAATATAAACCATGAGGCCTATTGTAATATCTGTTCACAATCAATACAACCAACCCCGGCCCCGTGCCGTCCTCGAGTCCAAGTCGTGTCGTCGTGTTCTTCGAGAGGGGCCATCGATCCGTCGACCTCCGTAAGTTCCGGCAACCTTGTTATCATGTCTAGTATCGTGCGGCGGATTTAGATATGGTGCAAGTAGTCTCGTACGTTAAGCTTAGTATCGTGCGGCGGATTTAAGCTTATGACGGGAGGTTTTTGCTTATGCCTCGTATCGTGCGGCGGATTGAGTCATGAGTAAAGATAGTTATCGGCTCTATTAGATGTGGCAGTCTAGTAGATTCATTAAGTTACCTTGTGTTACATGTTTTGTTATGTTTATTTCATCGTAACACTTTTGCCCAATCTAGATACCGTTCGGTTCGGCTCCATCTTTATAGATCTGCTCTGTTCTTTCATGTTTATTATTGAAAGGTCTGTTATGCAGTAGATCTATTGTTCGTAATAGCCGAACGGATCGTATCTGGATTGCCACGTGGTGAGGGTTCATGCATGTTAAGTGCGTTTGATCTATGATAAGGCTAGGTGTCGTGCAGCAGGCGCAGGCGTTAGATTAGCTTAGTCATGCTTAGCTTGTATGTTCAATCTCCATGGACCCCAACTCGGTTGTACAATCGAGATTGGCTTAAGTTTTAACTTATATATAATACGTCATGCAAGTACGGTTCTCATGCAAACGTGTTCGGCAACCTGTTTTTCATGTAACCCTGTTCATATTGCCGAATAACCTTTTAGACCTGTTGGCAGATAGCTTTCATAGCTATATGTCGTCGTAAGTGGCTTCAGGGCCGTACATCTTGGAACTGTCTGGTCATACCCGGCATGTTCCAGCTTTGTATTTAACAGTTTATCTCCCTTGTTAGTTGCAGGGCAACTAACTGGCACGCACCGGACTTCTGAGCACCCGGGCCACGATTGAAGCCAGCTTCTCCGGCTTGCCGTGTGCTTGGCGCAGTGCGCCACTTTTGCGCCAACATTTGTTGAGGGAGAACTTGGCGCAGGGACATCAACGCCCTGAGCCGAACCAATATAGTTCTTTCAAGGATTTCCTGGATACCAAACCACCAATCTTCAAGGAAGCTACAGAACCATTGGAGGCAGAAGAATGGCTGCATACTCTGGAGCAGAAGTTCCGTTTGCTTAGGCTCACAGAAGAGCTTAAAGCAGAATATGCCGCACACCAGTTGCAGGGACCAGCCGGGATTTGGTGGGGACATCACCGCACCACCTACCCTACCAATGTTCCCATCACTTGGAGGGTGTTTACTGCTGCTGTCCGAGGTCATTACATTCCGCCGGGTTTGACCCAGATGAAGGTGGCCGAGTTCATGAACCTGACACAGGGGACTCGATCTGTTACGGAGTACCATTACATATTCAATTCACTGGCTCGCTATGTCCCAGACTTCGTTGACACAGATGCTAAGAAGATTGCTAGTTTCAAGAGAGGCTTGAACACTAAAATGGGAAAGTCAGTGGGTACATCTTCCCGTACCAATTTCAATGACCTCATAAGTGACTGTCTGATTCAAGAGAATCATAACAACAAGCATGCTGCTAGCAAGGCCCGGAAGAGGACCTTTGAATCAGGATCATCACAACCCAGAGGACCACCGGCTCAGCGAAATCTGTATCAACCACCAGCGCCGGGGCACGTTTTAGGCCGCCGCAGAAGAAGAATCAGCCACAAGCTCAGCGCAATTAGAAGCCATATAAGATAATCTGCTGTTGGCTCAGGCTCGTGGAGGTCAAGGCAGTTCTTCAGGGAACAAACCGTTGGTTCGGGGACCATGCTACAACTACAACCAAGAGGGGCACTTCGCAAGATACTGCCCCTACCCAAAGAAGCAACAGGCCCACTACCCCGCACGCCTGCACAACATGACCGCTGAAGAAGCTCGTGCTGGAGAAACGTGACTGCTGGTATGTGTCTTGTTAACCATCATCCTGCAGTTGTTTGTTTGATACTGGATCATCGCATTCGTTCATGAGTAAAGCATTTGCACAAAAGCATGATCAAGAGGTGTCTGAAATGGATTATGGGTTTCGCGTAAGCTCTGTGGGGAGTAGTGTGTGTCTAGGCAGATGGTCCATGATGCAACCATCGACATCGGAGGGCATAAGTTTGGGGCTAATTTAGTAGTTTTGCTAGGGCTCAGTATGGATGTAGTCCTAGGAATGAGTTGGATGAATGTGGAAAGCGGTGTTAGACACTGCAGGAAGAACTCTCGTCTATCCAAGGATGGACAACAAGTTACATATCTCTCTCCCTCGAGGGGCTGATTTTGTTGATCTATCTTGTACCTTATCTATAGAGGACCTGTCAAAAATTCCAGTTGTTCGGGATTTCCCAGACGTCTTTCCAGATGAGTTGCCGGGTTTACCGCCCAAGCGGGCTGTAGAGTTTACCATTGAGCTGTTACCAGGGACTGCACCGATCTCGAGAAGACCTTATCGTATGCCGCCCAATGAATTAGCCGAACTCAAAACTCAGATTAAGGAACTTTTGGACAAGGGTTTCATTCAACCTAGTGTGTCAGAGTGGGATGTCCAGCTTTGTTTGTCAAGAAGAAGGACAAGTCTCTGCGGATGTGCGTGGATTATCGACCGCTTAATGCCGTGACCGTTAAGAACAAATATCCGTTGCCACGGATAGATATTTTGTTTGACCAGTTATCCAGAGCCAAAGTATTCTCCAAGATCGATCTGAGATCAGGCTATCATCAAATTAGAATCCGACCACAAGATATCCCAAAGACTGCTTTTTCAACCAGATATGGCCTATACGAGTATTTAGTCATGTCTTTTGGATTGACAAATGCTCTAGCTTACTTTATGAGTTTGATGAACTCGGTATTCATGCCAGAAACTAGATAAGTTGTAGTGGTGTTCATTGATGATATTTTGGTTTATTCTGAGAACCCGGACGACCATGCAGAACATTTGAGGATCGTCTGACAAGACTCCGGGAACATAAACTTTACGCTAAGTTAGTAAATGCGAGTTTTGGTTGAAGCAAGTACAATTCCTTGGTCACATCCTGTCAGAAGATGGAACTCTGTGGACCTAGCAAAGTACAAGATGTGATGGAGTGGGAAGCTCCAACTTCAGTTGGGGAGATTCGGAGTTTTCTCCGGTTTAGCAGGGTATCGTCGTTTCATTCCCGATTCTCCAAGATTGCCAAGCCCATGACAAGTTTGCTTCAGAAGGATCAGAAATTTGAGTGGACAGAGAAGTGTGAAACAGCTTTCCGTACCTTGCGGAAACTATTAACCACTGCTCCTGTCTTAGCTCAACCAGATATCGAGAAGCCGTTTGATGTCTTCTGCGATGCATCAAAAGTTGGTTTAGGTTGTGTTCTTATGCAAGAAGGCAGAGTGATTGCTTATGCTCACGTCAGTTGAGAAAACATGAAGTTAATTATCCTACGCATGACTTGGAATTAGCTGTTGTGGTACACGCTCTAAAAATATGGAGACATTATCTGCTTGGTAACGTCTGTAACATGTACACGGACCACAAAAGTCTCAAGTATATCTTTACTCGACCTGAACTGAATATGAGGCAGAGAAGATGGCTTGAGTTGATTAAGGATTATAATTTGCAGATACATTATCACCCTGGAAAGGCAAATGTGGTTGCGATGCACTAAGTCGGAAGTCGCATTGTAATAACTTGAGGTTCAACCAAAGGACGAGTTTAGTCTCGTACACCCTGTGATCCTGCGTCACATCAAGCTGCAGAGCACCTTAGTTGATCAGATTCTAGAAGGCAGAAAACAGACAGGGAATCTATTATATCAAAGAAAGCTAAGAGCTGCCACTGAACCCGTAAAACATTTCCGAGTTGATGATAAGGGAGTGTTATGGTTGATAATCGCTTAGTGGTACCCAGAATAGGGAACTCAAAAATCAGATTATGGATGAGGCTTCATCTTTCTAAATTGTCTATCATCCCGGGAGCACTAAGATGTATCAAGATTTGCGTCCAAGATTTTGGTGGACCAAAATGAAGAAGGAAATTGCCGCATATGTAGCCAGATGCGACA
The DNA here is from genome assembly GCA_009763385.1 of Coix lacryma-jobi var. lacryma-jobi. Lineage (NCBI taxonomy): Eukaryota > Viridiplantae > Streptophyta > Magnoliopsida > Poales > Poaceae > Coix > Coix lacryma-jobi. The sequence goes on from CM019824.1 coordinate 23,494,212, forward strand.
CGTGTTGTCGAGTGAAGGCCATTCACCTGAAGCCAGCCGGAACACTTCAACCTTTATCAATACCTGAATGGAAGTGGGAAGAAGTGAGTATGGATTTTATCACTGGTTTGCCGTCACTCAGAAGGGAAACAATTCAATATGGGTAATCGTAGACCGTCTTACCAAGACCGCTCATTCATACCAGTTAAAACTTGTTATCGAGCACCGGACTATGCGGAGATTTATATCAATCAGATTGTACATTACATGGTATACCAAGGTCATAGTTTCGGATCGTGGAACACAGTTACTGCACCATTCTGGGAGAAACTGCAAAAGAGTTAGGCACTAAGTTAATCCATAGTTCAGCTTACCATCCCCAGACTTCAGGGCAAACTGAAAGGGTAAATCAGGTTTTAGAGGATATGTGAGAGCATGTGTGATATCCGCGAAGGGATCTTGGGAGAAGTGGTTGCCATTAGTAGAATTTGCTACAAAACAGTTCAAGAAGCATTCATATGGCACCTTTCGAAGCTCTGTATGGCAGAAGATGCAGAACACCAGTAAGTTGGGTTGGACCAGAGAACGTCGCTACTATGGAATTGACTTCGTTAGGGAAGCAGAAGAACAAGTTAGAATAATTCAACAACATATCGCAGCGGCACAGTCCCGACAGAAGAGCTATGCCGATAAGCGAAGAAGGCCGCTTGAATTCAAAGTAGGTGACTATGTGTATTTGAAAGTATCACCCATGAAAGGAGTTAGACGTTTTGGCATGAAAAGAAAGTTACGCCAAGGTTTGTGGGACCCTACAGGATAATGGAAAGGAGGGGAAAAGTGGCTTATCAACTACAGTTACCTGAACATTTAAATGCTATATTCACTGTATTCCATGTGTCACAATTAAGAAATGTCTTCGAGTTCAGAAGAGGAAGTACAACCGGCCAATATCAAGTTACAATCCGACCTTACTTACGATGAAGCCATATCGAGTACTCGATGAGAAAGAAAGAGTGACTCGCGGAAGAATCTTGAAGCAATATAAGGTGTCTTGGAGTGAACAAGACGACCGAGATGCCACATGGGAAACCGAAGACTATCTTAAGGAAGAGTATCCACAGTTTTATAAAGAATGGTGTAACTTAAATCTCGGGACGAGATTCCTTTAAGGAGGGGAGGGCTGTAACACCCTAGGTG
>CM019824.1:23495887-23512923 GCA_009763385.1 Coix lacryma-jobi var. lacryma-jobi
GTTCGGGAGAAATTACCGCTTAAGGATTCGGCAGGCAGCGAACGCGGTCGGCTAACTCGATGCATTCGGCAAGGCTGTAAGGGCGACTAGTCAATGGCGAGCGGGTTCGGCAATGTGGCGCTGCGGTCGGCTACCTCAGGTTAAGTCGGTTTGCGACAAATACGGCATATCAGAAGATTCGGCAACAGAAGATCTTGTCGTTGTTAGCACGTGCCGATTATTAAGGGAGGCTTAGAATAAAAGGCATCGCATTTTAGATAAGTTTCCTGTTTTGTCGTTGTAATCGTGTCCTCCTAGGACTCGTAGACACCAGGGTATAAATATAAACCCTGAGGCTATTGTAAATCTGTTCACAATCAATACAACCAACCCCGGCCCCGTGCCGTCTTCGAGTCCAAGTCGTGTCGTCGTGTTCTTCGAGAGGGGCCATCGATCCGTCGACCTCCGTAAGTTCCGGCAACCTTGTTATCATGTCTAGTATCGTGCGGCGGATTTAGATATGGTGCAAGTAGTCTCGTACGTTAAGCTTAGTATCGTGCGGCGGATTTAAGCTTATGACGGGAGGTTTTTGCTTATGCCTTGTATCGTGCGGCGGATTGAGTCATGAGTAAAAATAGTTATCGGCTCTGTTAGAGTTGGCAATCTGAATAGATTCATTAAGTTACCTTGTGTTATATGTTTTGTTATGTTTATCTCATCATAACACTTTGCCCAGTCTAGATACCGTTCGGTTCGGCTCCATCTTTATAGATCTGCTCTGTTCTTTCACGTTTATTATTGAAAGGTCTGTTATGCAGTAGATCTATGTTCGTAATAGCCGAATCGGATCGTATCTGGATTGCCACGTGGTGGAGGGTTCATGCATGTTAAGTGTGTTTGATCTATGACAAGGCTAGGTGTCGTGCGGCAGGCGCAGGCTTTGGATTAGCTTAGTCATGCTTAGCTTGTATGTTCAATCTCCATGGATCCCAACTCGGTTGTACAATCGAGATTGGTTAAGTTTTAACTTATATCTAATACATCATGCAAGTACGATTCTCATGCAAACGTGTTCGGCAACCTGTTATTCAAGTAACTCTGTTCATATTGCCGAATAACCTTTAAACCTGTTGGCAGATAGCTTTATAGCTATATGTCGTCGTAAGTGGCTTCAGGGCCGTACATCTTGGAACTGTCTGGTCATACCCGGCACGTTCCAGCTTTGTATTTAACAGTTTATCTCCCTTGTTAGTTGCAGGTCAAACTGACTGGCACGCACCGGACTTCTGAGCACCCCGGGCCACGATTGAAGCCAGCTTCTCCGGCTTGCCGTGTGCTTGGCGCAGTGCGCCACTTTTTGCGCCAACACACTTTTTGGCACGCCCGGTGGGACCCTTTTTTTCCTGCAGCAATGGTCGAAGTCACTGAAGCCGAGGCCAGCAACAAGGCGGGGCTCGTGCAGGTGCAGCTCACCGAACTACCCGACGAGTACAGAGAGCAGGTGGAGGATGCTTGTGCCGAATTCCAGGCCAAGTGCCTAGAAGCCTTTTCTCAAGAACAAGAGCGGAAAGGTTCGCCGTCTGCACGATCTGCCGAAAACCCGTCCAGACTCAACCCGAATGATCCCGGGGAGGCGGAGGCAGTGTTGAAAATGTCTCACATATGATCAACGAAGCTGTCTCTGGTGCCATCGGTCGCATGCATGGGGGCGTTTCTCAACACTTTCCGCACCATCATGATCGCCCAATTCGGCCCCAAGGCCGATGAACTTATGGAGGGCCGAGTTTGGCCCTATAGCAGGACCACATCTTTTCAATCTGCCGAATCACCTCAAGGGGGCAGGAACTGCTGGTGAGGAGAACCCGCCTAAGGCTCAATCGAGTGGAATGACCATTCAAGAGAAGCACACGCCAGAAGGCCAGTTGCCGACCATGAGTCAGCTCACGTTCGGCGCTAAGGGTCAGCCGCCAGAGTCAACACGCAAGATCTCCCCGCAAACCTATAGGCTCATAAAGGACTACTACATGGAACGGGTACCATGAGATGCTTGAGCCTCACAACATAGAGGGTGCCCCACATCCAGGGTATGGGAAGCCGACGGCCGAGAAGGACCGCCGACTCTAATGTCGACGTCATGCTAGAGAGGATGGCAGATATGATGCAGCGCACTTTCGGCCTGAAGCCTAAGGTACTTATGCTTACAGATCTCTGTTCCCCGAAGTGGTTCCACCGTGTGGCTCTACCTCCCAGAGTCAAGGTGCCGACAGACCTGTCCAAGATTCTCCAGCTTAGACGACACTAGCACGGTGGAGCACATCAGTCGCTATCATGCTCCAGCTTGGAGAGGCCATACCGAGGATGCCTTCAGGGTCGGTACTTCCCGTCATCGCTCACTGGAGCCGGCGTTCGCTTGGTTCACGTCTCTGCCACCGGGCTCTATTCTCTCTTGGGCCAGACTTGGAAACAGAAGTTCCATACGCACTTCTACACGGGCACCAAGGAGAAGAAGCTGGTGGACATCATGTATGTGCGCCAGAGGCCGAATGAGACACCGCAGGACTACCTGCGCAGGTTTAGGGAAGTCAAAAGCCAGTGCTTCGGCATGTACCCTGCCGGACGACCAGCTTCCACCATTGGCCGTGGCGGGCATGCTCCCAAGCATCAGAGACTAAGCTCTTCGGCCAGGAGTTCGAGGACCTGGGTCATCTCTCTCGCCGGCTGAATGAAATGACTATCCAAGCGCAAGGCTTCCGGAGGGAAGGGCGCTTCCAGAGGACAATGTCGCGGCCCAGATGTATCAGCTTTCCTGGACGAAGCCGATGACTATACCGATGCCGAAGATGAGGTGGCCGCTGCAGAGTTCAACTGGGACAAAGAACCGACCCCAGGCCAACAGCAAGTGGCTTACGGCCAGCAAAAGGGAGCATACGACTTCGACGTCACCAAGGCCGACAAGCTCTTCGAGTTTCTGGTCGCCGAAGGGAGAGTCAGGCTACCCCCGGATCACCCGATGCTGCGTCCTGGAGGGGTTCAAGGACAAGAAGTACTGCGGCTTTCATAACACTAACACCCATTCTATTAATGACTGCCGTGTGTTCAGGACAAGGATCCAGAAGGCCATCCAGGATGGGCACATCAAGTTCAATGGCAAGATGAAGATCGATGCCAACCCCTTCGCCTAGAACTCCGTGTTCGTCTCAGTGAACATGGTAGCCCCGGAGGATCCCAGAGGCAAGGGCAAGGTCAAAGTCCTCACCTCCAACAAGGCGCGCGAGTCTGGCGCAGTGGATCCCGATCGGCAAATCACTGGCGATGAGCTCCGACAGCACGCCCACGCCGCGAATAGCCGATACGAGCACGGAGAGTCGTCTTCCAGGCGCAGGCCTACCCACAGAGATCTCCTTAACAAGTGGCGCCGGCAAAATGAGAAAGAGCAGAGGCGTCTCCAACGCGAAGAGCGAGAATTCACGAAGGAATACCAGCATGAAGACGATCACGCGGGAGAGCACCGGTATCGTCTGGAGGAGAGGGCTTACCACAGAGAACAGGCCCATCGCTGGGAGCAAGAACGCCGCCAAGAGCGGGAGCAAGCTCACTGGGGCTGCCCGTTCTTCCGCCACTGCTGGAAACGAAGGCTTGAAACTGCCCGCCGTCAACAACTGCCCCGAATGCAGCGATCATTACAAGGGGTATAGGCAGGATCGGGTCAACCGCCGTCCCGTCCATGAAAGGTTGGGAGCACGCATCCCAATGGACGATCGGCGCCTAAAAATGAGAAGCCCGGGTCGGCAAGCCAAAGATATGCCGACCCAGGAGTGGGTGCATCACCAGGACGACAGCAAGGAGGCTACAGCCCCGCCCATATAGGTGGCAAAAGGGGACAGTGGTGCCCACCAGGGCTCAGAAAAGCCAGAAAGGAGAAGGGTGCAACGCCTCCGGAATAAGGAATTGGAGAAAAGCAGCTGTCGACGGGAAGAAGCAGGAGTGGCGCCCAAAGGAGAAGCCAGATGATACTGACAAGGGCGCTGATGTGGCAATGGCTTTCTTCCTCCCATAGAGTTCATGGCTCCTCCTAGCCGGGGGGCACAAGATGAAGTATATTCGGACTTTGATGAGACCGAGTATGATGAGCTTGCGGCACAGCTCGTGTTGTCTCAGAAGGCAGCATTTGACAAGCCAGCCAAGCATCGGCATTGAAGCCGTTATATGTCAAGGGGTACGTCAACGGAAAGCCGCTAACCAAGATGTTTGTCGATGGCGGCGCAGCGATTAACATCATGCCTTACGCCACCTTCAGAAAGCTGGGCATGAACGATGAAGATCTGCTCAAAACGGACATGATACTCCGTGACTTTGCCGGCAATCCCTCTGACACTCGGGGTGCCGTGCACGTGGAACTGATGATAGGATCCAAGACGCTCATCACGACCTTCTTTGTCATTGACGGCAAGGGGGCATACAGCCTGCTTTTGGGCAGGGATTGGATCCATGCCAACTGCTGCATACCTTCGACCATGCACCAAATACTCATTCAGTGGGTTGGAGATGACATCGAGATTGTCCAAGCTGATGACTCGGTGAGTGTTGCTACCATTGAGCCTACTTACTGGGAATTTGACGGAAGTAGACTTGCTTCTCCGATCGTGTGTGGGGAGAAGGTCCTGTCAACCGTATACGGCAGGGATCAAACAGCGATCCAAGCAGTCGACTCTCAAAGCTTCTTTTAGATGGACAACCCAACTGACAACAGCGAGGGCAAACTGGGACGTGGGTTCACATCGGCTGACAAGTTAGAAGAGTGGATGTTGGTTAACGCGAGTAAGAAGAGGCCGATGTTTGTAAGTTCCAGTTTAGACCCTGCTTTCAGAGTGCAGCTAGTAGATCTTCTAAAGAGTTCAAAGATTGTTTCGCTTGGGACTATAACAGAAATGACTGGATTGGATCGGTCATTGTTGAGCATAAGTTGCCGATCAAAACCGGGTACCGCCATACAAACAACCTCCGCGCAGGATTACAAGGAGGAGTATTGGCCGACGTGAAAAGAAGTGGAACGATTACTAGAAGCTAACTTCATCGGCCGTGTCGATATGCGGAATGGATCTCCAATATTGTCCCGGTGTACAAGAAAAACGGGAAGATGAGGGTCTGCATCGACTTCAGGAACCTCAACAAAGCCACTCCTATGGACGGTTATCCAATGCCGGTGGCCGATTTGCTAGTAGATGCTTCGGCCGGTTTTGAAATCATAAGCTTTATGGACGGCAACGCAGGTTACAATCAGATCTTCATGGCTGCAGAAGATGTGGCAAAGACCCGCCTTCAGGTGCCCCGGCCATATAGGTTTGTTTGAATGGATGGTCATGACTTTTGGTTTGAAAAATGCCGGTGCCACTTACCAGCGAGCCATGAATTACATATTCCATGAGCTGATCGGCAAGGATCGTAGAGATCTACATTGATGATGTGGTGGTCAAATCCAGAAGCAAGGAAAGACACTTAGCCGATTTAAGGAAGACCTTGGAGTGCACGAGAGGAAACATGGTTTAAAAGATGAATCCAACCAAGTGTGCATTTGGGGTGTCGGCTGGTGAGTTTCTGGGATTCCTGGTCCACAAAAAGGGGATCGAAGTCGGCAGGAAGAGCATGGAAGCAATTGATAAGGTAGTGCCGCCCGACCAATCTCAAAGAACTTTCAATCACTGCTCGGCAAAATCAACTTTTGTCAGAAGGTTCATATCCAACTTGTCTGAGCGCGTGCTGCCATTCTCTCCACTATTGAAGCTCAAGAAAGATCAGGAGTTCGTGTGGGGTGACGGTGCAACAAAAGGCTTTCGATGAGATCAAGGAGTACATGAAGGCACCACCAGTATTGGTTCCTCCACAACTCGACAAGCCTTTCAAGTTGTACGTGGCGGCCGACAACCTAACAATAGGGTCGGCCCTCATGCAAGAATTCGAAGGAAAAGAGAGAGTCGTAGCCTATCTTAGCCGAAAACTACTGGACCCCGAAACAAGGTATTCGGCTACGGAAAAGTTGTGCTTGTGCGTTTGTCTATTCCTGTAACCAAGTTTCGGCACTATCTACTGAATGCCGAATGCGTGGTAGTATCAGAGTTTCATGTAATCAGCACGTGTTATCAATGCGATTTTAAGTGGAAGGATCGGCAAATGGGTTTTGGCCTTTCCGAATATTGATTTGCGTTTTTGAATCGGCAAAGGCTGTTAAAGGCCAGATTATGGCTGATTTTGTCACTCCACCACTGTGATCCTGATGCTAACATGATAACCATTATCCCTTGGGCATTGTTTTTTGATGGATCCTCGTGGCAGCACAGGTGGTGGAGTGGGGATCGTGTTGATTTCTCCCAAGGGGGGCACCCTTCAAGTACTCTATACCGATCGAGTACCCGGGTGACTAATAATCAAGCACAGGTACGAAGCACTGCTCCGAGGGCTGCGGTTGCTTGTGGACATTAAGGCAGACGCCGTGGAGATCTTCGGTGACTCGGAATTGGTGATCAAGCAATTGACCGGCAAATACGAGTGCAAGAACGACCACGCTGTCAGAATATTCTCGAAGGTTGCAATAGCTCCTCAGACAGTTTCGATCGGCAACCTTGCAACATATTCCTAGGGGGCAAAACGAAGAAGCAAACCAGTTGGCTCAGGCAGCATCCGGGTATAGGGAGAATCAAAACATTTTTGCACTTGAGGGAGAGCAAACAGCCCCAGAAGGTGATCAAGCAGTCCCAAGTGATAATCAGGCAATTGAAGACTGGAGAGACAACATTGCCGATTACCTCAGGGACCCATCCAGGAAAGTCTCCCGAAAACTCAGGTACAAGGCTCTTAAGTTCACGCTCTTGGACAATCAATTGTACTACAAATCCATAGATGGGGTTTTGCTTAAATGCCTGAACCAAGACGGGGCTAGGAAACTGATGTATGAGGTGCACGAAGGCGTATGTGGTGCACACCAGTCGGCTCACCGTATGAGATGGTTAATCAGGAGGACTGGATATTTTTGGCCGACTATGCTCGAAGATTGCTTTGAGTACTACAGAGGTTGTCAGGATTGCCAGCGATTCGGCAATGTGCAAAGGGCCTCCGCATCGGCCATGAATCCGAATCATTAAGCCTTGGCCTTTCAGAGGATGGGGCATTGATTTGATCGGCCAGATTCACCCTCCATCTAGCAAAGGACATAAGTTTGTCCTGTTGGCCACGGACTATTTCACTAAGTGGGTTGAAGCCATCCCATTGAAGAAGGTGACACAGAGAACATGGTGTCTTTCGTCAGGGAGCACATCATTTACCGATTCGGCATTCCTCAGTCCATCACTACCGATCAGGGAACTCAGTTCACTTCTCGGAGTTTTGTGACTTTGCCGAAGAGATGGGGATTAAACTCTATAATTCTTCTCCTTACTATGCACAGGCCAATGGACAGGCAGAGGCTTCTAACAAAATCATGATTAAAATCATTCAAAAGAAGATCGAAGAGAAACCTAAAAGGTGGCACTTGGTACTCAACGAAGCTTTGTGGGCGTACCGAATGGCTTGTCATGGGTCGACTCAGACGTCGCCATACGAGTTGGTCTACGGGCATCACGCAGTGCTACCATGGGAGTTGCAGTCGGGGTCAAGACGAGTTACATTGCAGAACGATCTGGCTAAAGAAATTATAAGGATTTGATGATGGATGAGCTAGAGGATTTGCATTTGATTCGTCTCAAGGCCTTGGAAAATATTGAGAAGAATAAGATACGCGTTGCCAAGTACTACAACTCGAAAGTGAGAGAAAAAGGATTCGAAGAGGGAGACTTGGTTTGGAAAATTATCTTGCCAATCGGTACCAAAGACAAGGTATTCGGCAAATGGTCCCCTAACTGGGAAGGGCCTTTTCGAATTCTGAGACGTGCTCCGGGTAATGCGTACATTCTGAAAACCCTCCAAGGAGAAGAGTTTGCTAGGGCAATTAATGGACGTTATCTAAAGAGATTTCATCCTAGCGTGGAGGTCGGTGCATAACGGAATCAAGGACTAGCGGGCACCGACGGCCGATACAAGGTTGTATCGCCCTTAGCACAAAAAATGGCCGATAGAGTCTATCGCCCTTAGAAAAAAACAGCCGGCACGGCATGTGTCGCCTCTAGCACAAAAACGCAGAAATACAGGGCCAAGTGTACGCGGTGCTGTGCAATCGGCTAGATAAATCAAACACTCAACAAGCACAAAATAGGAGAATGGACAAAACATGCTATGTTCGATCTGTTACAGAAATTATCAATTCACTCGTTCAAAAGCTGGTTGATCGACTTTATGGCTTCTGCTCTAATTCGGCTGACATCTAACCCTGTTGATCTTCATCTGCGGAGTTTTGGATCTTGGAGAGTCTGATCTTGATTTGCTGATCTTCTTTGAGGATGGAAGTTACCTTCAGTGAAGCTGTCCTTATGTTCCTCGGCAGATCAACCATGCGAGCTTTGTGGATTGGATTTTAGTGTTAAGATCGGCTAACTGAGCTTCCAGCTTGCTTTTCTTTTCCTCCATTACTTTCAGTTCGGACTCCAAGGTTTCCAGGGAAGTTTTTGCAATCTGGATGTCAGAATGCAGGTTCTTTACTTCCTGTTTCTTGGAAGACCTACTATGCTGCAGGGCAGTTTTGGATGATATGTTTTTGATCGCTCTCTTCACTGAACTGAAGAAATCATCAAGACAAGCTGCAGATTCTAGATGAGCTAAAGAAGCAGGGGGAATGTCTTCATCAATGAGCTCCAGAGTGTCCCTTATCTGATCTGCGTTTTGAACCAAGTCGACGATGTCTTTATTCAGAAAATTGGTTATTTCTTTCAACCCCTGGCTCTTTGATAGGGTCTGTCGGGAGGTACTCTCCTCACCTCTCTCGGTGATGTAATCTTCGGTAGGAAAGGAATAACTTGTACTCGGCTCTTTGGTGTTTTTCTGGAGAAGAAAGAGGAAGAGTTGGCCGAGTAGATGTTTTTGGTAAAATGCAGAAAAGAAGAGGAGCTTTACCTGTTGAATTGATTGATCATTGGAAGGTGCTACACCTTGACTCACTTGAGGACTCTGTTGAAATTCCGGAGGGGAACTTGGAATGCGATCGAGGGGTGACTTTGTTCCTAGTGCTTTCAAAATGGTATCTGTTTCAGGTAGAGAATATGGACATATAGTAGCAGAGGGAAGAATAACTAAATATAGCACCTATGGTTCGGTCAGCATCTTCATCCCTTGAAGCATCAGGAGATTTTGATTCTCATCTTCATCTGGAACATTCCTTACGGGGGTCTCAGAGGATGTTTCGGCAGTTGTTGAGGTATCACTGGGTTTCAGAATTTCAACCTGTGGCTAAAACGAATAATAAAACGGAGGTTTGGTCAATCCATTGCCAAATGAGATTAATTGGCGCTGAGTGAAAACTCATACCTCGGAGGATGGTTTCGCTCTTTTAGTCCTTGTTTTCTTGGATGAAGAGACAATTTCAGATGCTTTCCTCTTGCTTTTCCTTCTGGGAACATGATAGTAGAGGTTGCAGGGATCTTCATAAAGCTGGCCAGATTTGGAGCGTTAAATCCAAGGGTAGGATTCGGCCCAGCCTGATAATATTTGGGCACTTTGGCAGGAGGTATAGGCTCGGGATCCTGTATATGACCGAATGTTAAAGACTGATTGGATTCAGAAACAGAGAATGACAAGAGCAATGAAATTACCTCACTATCAGAGGCGAAGTCAGACTGTAAACTCTGACATAGAGGATGGATTGGCACGTTGAAAATATGAGTATGCCATTCTCCCCACCAGGAAATGAAAAAAGAGTGAGTTGCATCTATTATCCCAAATGGAGATGGCTTGTATGTTGGCAGCTCCCATCCAAGTTCAAAAACTTTTTTGGCCATTATACCTTCTGTGATGATTTCCCTGGGCCTTATCACTGTTGAAAAGAAGAATCTAGGGGGCAACTGGCCACATCCTAATTGTCTGGCTGCTGTGTTTGGATAATAAAATTCATAGGTAGACTGTACCAGTCTTCCGTGATGGAATTCGGCTGGCAGGGCGCAGGGCCTAATGAAGGAATTGAAGATATCTATAGATGTTTGATCCACACAGCCGAATTCATAATTAAACTTACAAGGGAAGGTCAAGTTCTCATTCTCCCTGTAAGGAAACCAAAGCACGTTACCAAAACCTTTGAAGAATAGTTTGAAGAGGTGGCCAGTGTCCATGTCAATGTTGATGGATGATGCTGCTTCTCCGTAGGTTTGGCAGGCTTTAACTCTTGCTGATTGGCCTTCGGCGTAATTGACTGAAGGGAAGCTCAAGTTAAGCAAACTCACGGATACTATCTGGTGCATATATAGTTGAAGCCACATTTGGACCAACCACCAAGGGCCGTTGACACAAGCGACCTCTCTGCCTGTGTGCATCTGGATAGTAATTTGATGCATCATGTGATAAACGGACCCCAGGAGGTATTTGCCTAGTGGAATGTGAATGCCTGCCGATAAATCCTCGGCCATCACCATATGGTTTAGAGTAGGTTCATTGGATTTTCCGCAGAAAATAAATCTGCATAGCCACATGTTCATAAAAGCTTTCGATTCTTTGTCAGAAACAGTATTGGATGACTCCATATAGGTCTGAATGTATTTGGCCCATCCGCATCCGGAACTGACGGCTCTTTGACTGCTCTTGTTCTTGTATTTATATGGATATACTGGTAAGGTTGTATTCAGACCCGTCATCATGAAGATATCGGCCAAGGTGATGGTCATCATACCATGGCCAAAGATAAATGCATTAATAGCATTGGACCAGAAATGAGATACTGCTATCAGAAGGGAGTCATTTCTAGGCATTTCTGATAAAGATAATTCTAGGCAGTGACCAATGTCCTGGTTTTCCCAGTGGTTGCTTCTCTTTTCAAGTATCCTCCGATACCAATTCCGCCATCCGACAATTGGGGGAAAGGGCCAGTTCTTGAAGGTGTTTGGCCAGTGACTCGGTGGAGTAACTCCGGACTTGAAGGGAATTCTTTCAGTTTCTTTCTCGATGATGTCCGCCGGATTGGGATTTCCCATTGGACCAAGAAGATAAGAGTCGGGATTGGCAGCATAAGGGATCAGAATTTGGTTCTCATATTCCTTCAGAAAATAGCAAAAGGGGCGAAGGAATGAGTCGGGGAGAAGGCTGAGGGGAAATTGATAAGTAAGTGAAGTTTACCTCTGGAATCTTGTCTTGAGTCGCCATCAGAAGCTTGAGGTAAAGGTCGACTGCGCAAGAATTTTGGGATTCTCGGATGGCGGCTGCAGTGCTGGAACGCGGAAACCTAGAGGAAAGAGGACTTGTGGTCAATTTCAGAACAAATGCCTTTGTTCAAAAATTGAGGGGGCATGTGTTAACACAGAATTTTCGCACTGTGACAAGTGGGCCAGTACGACGCAGGTTCGGGAGAAATTACCGCTTAAGGGATTCGGCAGGCAGCGAACGCGGTCGGCTAACTCGATGCATTCGGCAAGGCTGTAAGGGCGACTAGTCAATGGCGAGCGGGTTCGGCAATGTGGCGCTGCGGTCGGCTACCTCAGGTTAAGTCGGTTTGCGACAAATACGGCACATATCAGAAGATTCGGCAACAGAAGATTTTGTCGTTGTTAGCACGTGCCGATTATTAAGGGAGGCTTAGAATAAAAGGCATCGCATTTTAGATAAGTTTCCTGTTTTGTCGTTGTAATCGTGTCCTCGTAGGACTCAGAGAACACCAGGGTATAAATATAAACCATGAGGCCATTGTAATATCTGTTCACAATCAATACAACCAACCCCGGCCCCGTGCCGTCCGAGTCCAAGTCGTGTCGTCGTGTTCTTCGAGAGGGGCCATCGATCCGTCGACCTCCGTAAGTTCCGGCAACCTTGTTATCATGTCTAGTATCGTGCGGCGGATTTAGATATGGTGCAAGTAGTCTCGTACGTTAAGCTTAGTATCGTGCGGCGGATTTAAGCTTATGACGGGAGGTTTTTGCTTATGCCTCGTATCGTGCGGCGGATTGAGTCATGAGTAAAGATAGTTATCGGCTCTATTAGATGTGGCAGTCTAGTAGATTCATTAAGTTACCTTGTGTTACATGTTTTGTTATGTTTATTTCATCGTAACACTTTTGCCCAATCTAGATACCGTTCGGTTCGGCTCCATCTTTATAGATCTGCTCTGTTCTTTCATGTTTATTATTGAAAGGTCTGTTATGCAGTAGATCTATTGTTCGTAATAGCCGAACGGATCGTATCTGGATTGCCACGTGGTGAGGGTTCATGCATGTTAAGTGCGTTTGATCTATGATAAGGCTAGGGTCGTGCGGCAGGCGCAGGCGTTAGATTAGCTTAGTCATGCTTAGCTTGTATGTTCAATCTCCATGGACCCCAACTCGGTTGTACAATCGAGATTGCTTAAGTTTTAACTTATATATAATACGTCATGCAAGTACGGTTCTCATGCAAACGTGTTCGGCAACCTGTTTTCATGTAACCCTGTTCATATTGCCAAATAACCTTTTAGACCTGTTGGCAGATAGCTTTCATAGCTATATGTCGTCGTAAGTGGCTTCAGGGCCGTACATCTTGGAACTGTCTGGTCATACCCGGCATGTTCCAGCTTTGTATTTAACAGTTTATCTCCCTTGTAGTTGCAGGGCAAACTAACTGGCACGCACCGGACTTCTGAGCACCCGGGCCACGATTGAAGCCAGCTTCTCCGGCTGCCGTGTGCTTGGCGCAGTGCGCCACTTTTTGCGCCAACATTTGTTGAGGGAGAACTTGGCGCAGGGACATCAACGCCCTGAGCCGAACCAATATAGTTCTTTCAAGGATTTCCTGGATACCAAACCACCAATCTTCAAGGAAGCTACAGAACCATTGGAGGCAGAAGAATGGCTGCATACTCTGGAGCAGAAGTTCCGTTTGCTTAGGCTCACAGAAGAGCTTAAAGCAGAATATGCCGCACACCAGTTGCAGGGACCAGCCGGGATTTGGTGGGGACATCACCGCACCACCTACCCTACCAATGTTCCCATCACTTGGAGGGTGTTTACTGCTGCTGTCCGAGGTCATTACATTCCGCCGGGTTTGACCCAGATGAAGGTGGCCGAGTTCATGAACCTGACACAGGGGACTCGATCTGTTACGGAGTACCATTACATATTCAATTCACTGGCTCGCTATGTCCCAGACTTCGTTGACACAGATGCTAAGAAGATTGCTAGTTTCAAGAGAGGCTTGAACACTAAAATGGGAAAGTCAGTGGGTACATCTTCCCGTACCAATTTCAATGACCTCATAAGTGACTGTCTGATTCAAGAGAATCATAACAACAAGCATGCTGCTAGCAAGGCCCGGAAGAGGACCTTTGAATCAGGATCATCACAACCCAGAGGACCACCGGCTCAGCGAAATCTGTATCAACCACCAGCGCCGGGGCACGTTTTAGGCCGCCGCAGAAGAAGAATCAGCCACAAGCTCAGCGCAATTAGAAGCCATATAAGATAATCTGCTGTTGGCTCAGGCTCGTGGAGGTCAAGGCAGTTCTTCAGGGAACAAACCGTTGGTTCGGGGACCATGCTACAACTACAACCAAGAGGGGCACTTCGCAAGATACTGCCCCTACCCAAAGAAGCAACAGGCCCACTACCCCGCACGCCTGCACAACATGACCGCTGAAGAAGCTCGTGCTGGAGAAACGTGACTGCTGGTATGTGTCTTGTTAACCATCATCCTGCAGTTGTTTGTTTGATACTGGATCATCGCATTCGTTCATGAGTAAAGCATTTGCACAAAAGCATGATCAAGAGGTGTCTGAAATGGATTATGGGTTTCGCGTAAGCTCTGTGGGGAGTAGTGTGTGTCTAGGCAGATGGTCCATGATGCAACCATCGACATCGGAGGGCATAAGTTTGGGGCTAATTTAGTAGTTTTGCTAGGGCTCAGTATGGATGTAGTCCTAGGAATGAGTTGGATGAATGTGGAAAGCGGTGTTAGACACTGCAGGAAGAACTCTCGTCTATCCAAGGATGGACAACAAGTTACATATCTCTCTCCCTCGAGGGGCTGATTTTGTTGATCTATCTTGTACCTTATCTATAGAGGACCTGTCAAAAATTCCAGTTGTTCGGGATTTCCCAGACGTCTTTCCAGATGAGTTGCCGGGTTTACCGCCCAAGCGGGCTGTAGAGTTTACCATTGAGCTGTTACCAGGGACTGCACCGATCTCGAGAAGACCTTATCGTATGCCGCCCAATGAATTAGCCGAACTCAAAACTCAGATTAAGGAACTTTTGGACAAGGGTTTCATTCAACCTAGTGTGTCAGAGTGGGATGTCCAGCTTTGTTTGTCAAGAAGAAGGACAAGTCTCTGCGGATGTGCGTGGATTATCGACCGCTTAATGCCGTGACCGTTAAGAACAAATATCCGTTGCCACGGATAGATATTTTGTTTGACCAGTTATCCAGAGCCAAAGTATTCTCCAAGATCGATCTGAGATCAGGCTATCATCAAATTAGAATCCGACCACAAGATATCCCAAAGACTGCTTTTTCAACCAGATATGGCCTATACGAGTATTTAGTCATGTCTTTTGGATTGACAAATGCTCTAGCTTACTTTATGAGTTTGATGAACTCGGTATTCATGCCAGAAACTAGATAAGTTGTAGTGGTGTTCATTGATGATATTTTGGTTTATTCTGAGAACCCGGACGACCATGCAGAACATTTGAGGATCGTCTGACAAGACTCCGGGAACATAAACTTTACGCTAAGTTAGTAAATGCGAGTTTTGGTTGAAGCAAGTACAATTCCTTGGTCACATCCTGTCAGAAGATGGAACTCTGTGGACCTAGCAAAGTACAAGATGTGATGGAGTGGGAAGCTCCAACTTCAGTTGGGGAGATTCGGAGTTTTCTCCGGTTTAGCAGGGTATCGTCGTTTCATTCCCGATTCTCCAAGATTGCCAAGCCCATGACAAGTTTGCTTCAGAAGGATCAGAAATTTGAGTGGACAGAGAAGTGTGAAACAGCTTTCCGTACCTTGCGGAAACTATTAACCACTGCTCCTGTCTTAGCTCAACCAGATATCGAGAAGCCGTTTGATGTCTTCTGCGATGCATCAAAAGTTGGTTTAGGTTGTGTTCTTATGCAAGAAGGCAGAGTGATTGCTTATGCTCACGTCAGTTGAGAAAACATGAAGTTAATTATCCTACGCATGACTTGGAATTAGCTGTTGTGGTACACGCTCTAAAAATATGGAGACATTATCTGCTTGGTAACGTCTGTAACATGTACACGGACCACAAAAGTCTCAAGTATATCTTTACTCGACCTGAACTGAATATGAGGCAGAGAAGATGGCTTGAGTTGATTAAGGATTATAATTTGCAGATACATTATCACCCTGGAAAGGCAAATGTGGTTGCGATGCACTAAGTCGGAAGTCGCATTGTAATAACTTGAGGTTCAACCAAAGGACGAGTTTAGTCTCGTACACCCTGTGATCCTGCGTCACATCAAGCTGCAGAGCACCTTAGTTGATCAGATTCTAGAAGGCAGAAAACAGACAGGGAATCTATTATATCAAAGAAAGCTAAGAGCTGCCACTGAACCCGTAAAACATTTCCGAGTTGATGATAAGGGAGTGTTATGGTTGATAATCGCTTAGTGGTACCCAGAATAGGGAACTCAAAAATCAGATTATGGATGAGGCTTCATCTTTCTAAATTGTCTATCATCCCGGGAGCACTAAGATGTATCAAGATTTGCGTCCAAGATTTTGGTGGACCAAAATGAAGAAGGAAATTGCCGCATATGTAGCCAGATGCGACACGTGTTGTCGAGTGAAGGCCATTCACCTGAAGCCAGCCGGAACACTTCAACCTTTATCAATACCTGAATGGAAGTGGGAAGAAGTGAGTATGGATTTTATCACTGGTTTGCCGTCACTCAGAAGGGAAACAATTCAATATGGGTAATCGTAGACCGTCTTACCAAGACCGCTCATTCATACCAGTTAAAACTTGTTATCGAGCACCGGACTATGCGGAGATTTATATCAATCAGATTGTACATTACATGGTATACCAAGGTCATAGTTTCGGATCGTGGAACACAGTTACTGCACCATTCTGGGAGAAACTGCAAAAGAGTTAGGCACTAAGTTAATCCATAGTTCAGCTTACCATCCCCAGACTTCAGGGCAAACTGAAAGGGTAAATCAGGTTTTAGAGGATATGTGAGAGCATGTGTGATATCCGCGAAGGGATCTTGGGAGAAGTGGTTGCCATTAGTAGAATTTGCTACAAAACAGTTCAAGAAGCATTCATATGGCACCTTTCGAAGCTCTGTATGGCAGAAGATGCAGAACACCAGTAAGTTGGGTTGGACCAGAGAACGTCGCTACTATGGAATTGACTTCGTTAGGGAAGCAGAAGAACAAGTTAGAATAATTCAACAACATATCGCAGCGGCACAGTCCCGACAGAAGAGCTATGCCGATAAGCGAAGAAGGCCGCTTGAATTCAAAGTAGGTGACTATGTGTATTTGAAAGTATCACCCATGAAAGGAGTTAGACGTTTTGGCATGAAAAGAAAGTTACGCCAAGGTTTGTGGGACCCTACAGGATAATGGAAAGGAGGGGAAAAGTGGCTTATCAACTACAGTTACCTGAACATTTAAATGCTATATTCACTGTATTCCATGTGTCACAATTAAGAAATGTCTTCGAGTTCAGAAGAGGAAGTACAACCGGCCAATATCAAGTTACAATCCGACCTTACTTACGATGAAGCCATATCGAGTACTCGATGAGAAAGAAAGAGTGACTCGCGGAAGAATCTTGAAGCAATATAAGGTGTCTTGGAGTGAACAAGACGACCGAGATGCCACATGGGAAACCGAAGACTATCTTAAGGAAGAGTATCCACAGTTTTATAAAGAATGGTGTAACTTAAATCTCGGGACGAGATTCCTTTAAGGAGGGGAGGGCTGTAACACCCTAGGTG
>CM019824.1:23513423-23529172 GCA_009763385.1 Coix lacryma-jobi var. lacryma-jobi
CCACACATCAGGATCCTGATTTTGTGGTAAATCTTGCAACAGGGATGTTAACTGCTGAAATTGTTGAAAAGCTTGTTCAGATAGTGGGAGGTGGAAAAGCTGTGTTTGATCAACCAAATTGAGTACTTTCCTAACCGATATAAATTTGTTTCTTGCGTAGGAGAATAGTTCTGGCATGGCAAGTTGGATCTATTGACCATTCCATTTATCTTTCTAGAAGAGTAAGCTTTCTCCATTTTTCAAATTTGGACTTGCTAGCCCCTTGTTTGTCCTGGCAGCTTGAGATTACCCCTCCACCAGAATGATCCTTTTCTAGTTTGTCCTGGCAGTTTCCCATTGCTGTAGTGTTTTTCCCAAATCATTTGCACCCAAGGTACATCTTTTTTATTAAAGAATTTATCCATGTTTTTCATCAAAAGAGCTTTATTTTGTTCCTCTATGTTTATGATCCCCAAACCACCTTCTTGTTTTGGTTTGCACACCATTTTCCATGCTGCCTTTGGCGGTTTTCTTGCATTTATCTCATTTCCTCTCCAGAGGCAGTTTTTTCTGAACTTATCAATTCTTTTAATCACTGTTTTCGGAATTTCCAAAGTACACATATGGTTGGCAAAGTTGTCATCACTGCATTAGTAATTTCCAATCTTCCGGCCTGAGATAGGAAAGCAGATATGCTTCCTAGTCTCATTTCACATTTGTTCAAAAGAGGCATGTAATCCTGTATCACGGGCTTTGTTAATCATAGCGGCAGACCCAAGTAGGTAAAAGGGAAAGTTCCTTTAGAACACCCGAAGGTATTTGCTAGCAAATCCGGCTTTTGCTCAGAAACATTAATCGGCAGCATCATTGATTTCTTTAGATTCACTTTGAGCCCAGTTGCCTTAGTGAAGGTGTTGATGACCGATTTTGGGAAAAATATCTGTCTTGCATCTCCTTCTAGCACAATCAAAGTGTCATCAACATACTGAATTATTGGAAAGTCAGTACTTGATTGCATTGGAACCGGTAGCCTGATCATTCCCAAATCTTTTCCTTTATTGATCAGTGATTGTAAGAAATCAGCAGCCAACACAAAGAGTAAAGGAGAAATAGGATCTCCTTGCCTAACCCCTATCAAATAGTGAATAGTTTTACCAGGAGTGCCATTCAGTAATACATGGGATGAATCAGAGGAAAACAGAGCCTGTATCCAACTAATCCATCTATCCCCAAATCCTTTAGCCTGCATTATCTTAAGAATTGCTTGGTGTTCCACTTTATCAAAGGCTTTTTCGAAATCCAGTAGAATCACTATTTCTTTCTTTGAGTGATGACACAAGTGCAAGTACTCAAAAGCCTAGGCCAAGCAATCCTGAATTGTTTTGTTTCTTATGAACCCATATTGATTCCTATGCACCTATGCACCAACTTAGTAATGACCAAATGCAGTCTGTTGCTAAAATCTTTGTCAAAAGTTTGAGTGAGGAATTGAGCAAGGAGATGGGTCTAAAGTCATTAACTGTTTTTGGTGCTTCCACTTTTGGAATCAGGGTGATGAATGATGTGTTGATGCTTTTGAGACAGACATTATTTTGGAAAAAAAGAATTACAGAACCTGAAGATGTCACCCTTGATGACATTCCAAGAAGCTTTTAGGAATTCATTTGTAAAACCATCTGGGCCTGGTGATTTATCATTGGGAAGATCTCTGATAGTTGCCTCTATTTCTTGAGTGCTAAAGGGTTGTTCTAGAAAAGGCAAATCAGTACTAGGTGTAAGGAAAATGGACCTCGGACCATTTAACTTCGGATTTTGGTGTTTGATGAACAACATAACCAAATTGGACTAATGCGTTTGCAAGTGTTTGTTTTGTAGTCCAATAGGGTGCAAATGTGACTTGGACCAAGGCGACGTGGTGATCCAATGATCAACACCTCAAGCAAGACATTTGAAGCTCAATAGAAGACTCTCAAAATCAAGCAAAGTCCAAGGCACAAGAATGGAACCAGACGGCGCAAGAAATCGCGAAGAAACGAAGCAAGGAAGTGCATCGGACGCTGCCACGCAGGCGTCGGACGCTCCGTTGGCAAACCCTAGCTCGTGTCAAGCGCCAGCAGGAGCATCGGACGCTGAAGACCGAGGCATCGGACGCGATTGTGACACTGTGCAGACCTGCACAGCGAGCATTGGACGCTCCGGTGCTAACATCGGACGCTACAGGACCCTGCGTCCGATGACCATGCAGAGAGGTTCCAGAGAGGCTCTGTGAGCATCGAACGCGTCCGTTGATCCACCATCGGACGCTGACTAGCCGTTGCGACACAGTGCCAGGCTGGCATCTAGCCGTTAAAGGAGCATCGGACGCGTCCGATGGTCACGACTCCAGCGTCCGATGGTCCGCTGTGATGTCCATGACTTTCTCCAAATGACTCTATTTGGTTGGGGCTCTATATATACCCCCATGGCCGGCCAAAACATTATGGTTGGAGCTCAAGGAAGTGTACCAAGTGTATAGAGACATATTTAGTTGCTCTAGCCACCAAAGTGCTTAAGTGATATACTAGGTGATTAGTAGAGGTGCTTTGCGAAGTGCTTAAGCTAGTTAGACCACCGCTTTGCGCTTGCTCTAGGTGTTAGGCCTAGTGTTTAGTGAGGTTGAAAACCTCTTGTCTACCGGTGCTTGCGCGCACCGTTGTTGTACATCGGCGGGGCTTGTAAGTCTTGCGAGATCACACCAACCACGTTTGTGGTGTGGCCGCCTCCGTGTACCGAAGGGAACAAGGCCCGCGGCGCTTCGGCCGGAAACTTGATAGTGAAGACGGTGGAGAGCATCCGGGAGAGGCTTTGCCACGAGTGGCTTAACCGGAGACCCACTTGCGCGTGGGGAAGACTGGAGCTATCCACGGAGTTACCCGACCGGGAACTTGGCCCTTGCAAGGGATTCCTTGCGAGAGGCTCCAACGAGGACTAGGGGGAAGCTTGCGCGCTTCTCGATACCTTGGTAAAAATACCAGAGTCGTCGACGAGAGTTTGCATCTCTATCACACTCTTTAAGCTTCCGCATTTACATTGCAACCTTGTTCATGTGCTTTACCTTTCCTAGTTTATATGCTAGTTGATAGGTTTGGGAACTAGGTTGCATAACTCCTTTTGCGGTAGAGATAGCAATCACACGTAGCAAAACCTTAGTTGCACATTAGATAGTTTACTTTCTTACATAGGTTTTGACTAGGTGGAAATTAGAGGCCATAGTTTAGAGTAGAAGTTTTAAGTTGCCTAATTCACCCCCCCCCCCTCTTAGGCATCACGGTCCTTTCAATTGGTATCGGAGCAAGGTTGGCTCTCTTGTGGACTCTTGGCTTAATCGCCTTCGAGCCGACGCCCCTAAGAGAGGTTGGGATGGATACGTATAGGCCTCCACACTTTGACGGCACTAACTTCCCTTACTATAGTGCTAGGATGGCTTGCTTTTTAGAAGCCGTTGATCTAGGTGTTTGGAGAGTCACCCGCGACGGGATGAAACCCATTAAGAATCCCGAGAAACCTACCGCAGGTGATGAAAAAGAAATTCATTTAATGCTAGAGCTAAGAATTGCCTGTTTGAATCTATTAGCATGGATGTCTTTAACCAAGTTTTTACTTTGCAAACATCTCATGAAATTTGGTTAAAGCTACATGAGCTCCATGATGGTACAAGTAATGTACGTGAGCAAAAACATCACCTAACAAAACAAGCTATGATTCCTTTAAAATGAATGATAATGAGCTTGTTCGTGATATGTATTCTCGTTTGAATCTAATTATCAATGAGTTCCATTCTATTGGAATTACAAAGCTAGGTGATGCGGACATTGTGAGGAAGATCATCTCCGTTCTTCCAAGAATCAAGTGATGATGATCAAGCCTCCACCTCATCCGACTCCTCCTTAGATGAAGAAGAAACAATCAAGCTCATGAAAGGAGTGAAGAGGATGATCCGCAAGCTCAATGTCAAGGGTGTGCCCATCACCATAGAAGATTGCCTCTTCACCAATCAAAGAAGAGATCAAAGAAAAAAGGGATGATATAGATGTGGCAAGAAAGGGCACTTTTTGGAAGACTGTCCAAAACAAAAGCCCACACCTAAGGACAAGAAAAAGAAGGGATGCAAGGCCAAAGCTCTCACCACCATCAAGACATGGGATGATTCATCAAGTGATGATGAAGTCCAACACAAGAGGCATGGCCGCAAGCACTCATCATCAAGCTCCTCACGTATGTGCCTTATGGCACGAGGTAACACAAGCCCTATCTCTAGTGATAGTGATAGAGATAGTGATAGTGATGATGAGCTACCTTCTTACAATCAACTTGTGCAAGATAATCTCAAATATGCTAAAGCTTGCACTAGCCAACAAAAGAAAATAAATGCTTTAAAAGAAAAAATTAGATAGTTCTCAACAAGCTTATAATGTCATGCTTGATCAATATGAAACCTTTTCAAACTTAAATGTTGAGCTATCTAATAAAATTGAGAAACTTGAGGCTAGTATAAGCACATATGATAGCACAAGTAGTGATGAGCAACTTGCTAAGAAAAATGAAAAACTAAAAGCAAAGTTAGCTAGCACACAAGATGCTTACAAAAGCTTGCTTGCTAAAATGGAAATTATGTGCAAGCATTGTGATGAGCTAACTAACAAAGTTGCTAATCTTGAAACCATCGAGCAAACCCCACCGAGGCACCTAAAATTGAAAAATCAATCTTAACATGCCTAAAAAGGATGCCACTACTTCTTGCATTGATTTACTTGATTTAGACTCACCCATGTGCAAACAAGCTTGTGTTGAGAATGTCATTGTAGAAACATGTACACAAGAAGTGCAATGGAGAATGAGCTACTAAAGCAAGAAGTGGCTCGCCTCACCAAGGACTTGACTCAAGCAAAAGGCAAGACAAAGCAAACCCGAACTCATCAAGATAACACCGTCAAGGGAGTGAAGAAGCTTGATGAGGAGCAAACCGTGGTTTGTTATGTTTGCCACAAGGAAGGCCACAAGTCCTATGAGTGCAAGGTGAAGCATGGGGGAGAAAAGAGAAAGAGAAAAACAAAAAGCAAACAAGCAAGCTCTCCAACACCTACACCAACAAGGTGAACAAGAAGGCCACCACACCTTATCTTTTGAAGAAGAAGAATGACAAGGTGGTGGCCATCAAGGTGAACAAGCAAGCCAACAATGGGGCCAAACGCATTTGGGTGCCTAAGGACATCATCTCAACCATGAAGAGCACCAAAAAGGTTTGGGTCCCGAAAGGGAAGTGAGTAGCAAAATTGGCCACAGGGAATTTGGAGACTTGGCAAAGTTTTGGGTGCATATCATGGGGTGCATCACATTGGATCTTGTCATTGCCAAGTATGTTAGTGGGTACTATGGACCCAAGTTCCCCTCCCATGTTAGGTAACTAGATTTAAATTCTTGCAATTAGTTTCATTGGGTATAATGTCTTGCAATTACTTTTAGCATCTAGTTCCTTTCATTGCCTATATTTTGCATTGGTATATTCATATCTTTTGTCATGCAAATTAGGCTTATCATATGGGTAGTTTTGCTCGGTATCACTCACATTCTTAGAGCAATTCTACATGGTTTTAATTGGTTAGAAGCACGGCACATAGCTTCTTTTACTTTGTATTTATCTATATGTGCCAAAGTCCAAATTATAGATAAACTACCCCAATTACCATCCTCAATTGATGGTCACATTTCTTGTAATATCAATTTGGAAAATGGTAGTTTGACCTTACAAGTCAATGTGCATGTCTCCCACAAGTATTCCAACTTGTATGCACACTTTTAGGGGGAGTTTACTCATACAATTTGGAAGCTTTGAGACTAACACTACTTTCAAGTCTATCATGTGTGTAGTAGTCTCATTGCAGGAAAAATGAAGTCCCCGAAGACAAGCATCATATGTGACGATAATTCATTTGGTATCTACATATGGTATTCCTAATCGATAACCTTATGTTGATTTCACTTTGATACTCTTATATGCTCTCTCCATACATTATATGAGTAAACTCCTTTGTGCTCAAATTTACCCGTTATGCATATGCTTTGCCTTACACCATATGTATGCATATACTTAGGGGAGTTTTAGCTTATATAATGTTTCCTCTCTTGAGCTTTAATGTCTTCCTTTTCGGTGTTGATTCCAAAGGGGGAGAATGTGTAGGACCAAAATCAAGCCCAAACTAAAACAAAACAAATAACCAAAATCAATTTTCAAAAATTCTATGGTTATTTTCATGGAATGGTTCAAAAAGGGATTGCCACAAGAACGGGCTTGAAGGACCGAGAAGCAACCAGAAAGCGACCAGAAGGGGGGGGGGGGGTGAATGGGAGCTTCAAATTTTCCTTCCGGAAACTAGTAGCACTCACTGTCCCAAGAATCAACTCCCAAAAGCTAAACCCTAGAGCTTGCTACTGTTCCACTGACCCTAAATGTAGGGTGGAGTGCTTCCTAGAAGCACACCGAGACACTACACAACTCTAGAAAACCAACGCAAAAAGACGGAAATCAAATCCGACAACGAGCGAAGCGAATAACTGCAGACGAAACACAGTGCAAAACAGGACACCGACCTGGACTCTGGGCTTGAGTCCGTGTCAGTGAGCACCAGGACGCGTCCGGTCGAGAGAAAATCCTCTTTGGACCCTTACTGTTTCTGACCGGACTCACAGTTTAAAGAGCGTCCGGTCGAGAGCAGTGCGTACGGTCAGCAGAAGACAAACACGATGAACAGTAGAACCTACGCGTCCGGTCAGAGATCAAGCAGAGCGTTCCAGTCACAGTCAAGCGCCCCGGGTCAAGTCACGCGATCAGAATACTGAACATTCAACGACCGGACTCTCTGCCCGTGCGTCCGGTCATCTTGACCAAGCGTCCGGTCACCCCGAACCTGGGCAGTTCGTCTACCCGATTCGACTCGATCTCACCCAAAACAAATCCTCTAGGGATCAAACTTGGTGAGAGGAGTCACAAGGAGGATAGTGAGCTATCTCTAAGAGATCATGGCACGAACCTATCTCCAATTCGATGAATCGAAGAATTTCGGGGGAAGGGAGAAAACTTGACCCGAAACGAAAAATCAATCGATCTCCTAGACCGTGAGGTAGAGATTAATTCCTTCGGTGGAAAGAAGTGCCTCATGATCTAGAACAATTTGGTTCAAACGGTTTTGCAAAAGATGAACCGAGCAAAGAGATCAAGCGACAGAAAGAACGTGGAGAAAAGGATTCCGTGAAGAACACGAACAAAACGCGAATCACAACCACGATCTGCAGCCGTAGCGCAAACACACGCTACAACCGTGAGGTTACGGCCTCACTTCCTCGAAATCAACAGTACACAGAGGCAAGTCTCTCTGCGGATCTCAGCTAGCTACAGCAGGGAATGGGAGAGCAGGAAACCCTAAGTACGAAAGAGCAAATGACTGAGATAGATGGGAGGAGGGAGTATCCCGACTACTTATCCTACTACTAGCCTAAGTCTATTTCCTACTCTATCCCTCTCTATTCTATTTACAGAGCGAACCAGCTAAACCCTAAGGTTATTCTGGACCAACTCGGTGGTAGGTGTATCTGATGGCCACGCCCGCACAAAACGAAGCGTTGCCTCGACGCAACCCTCCGGATCGCCGCCACGTGCCGCCCTCGCTCTGCACCCCCGGTTTTGTGGCCCAAACCGGGAAACCAGCCTTTTCCAGCCAACCCCCGGTTTTGAGGCCCAAACCGGGAAAGCAGCCCACCAGCTTCTGAGTTTTGAGGCCCAAACTCAGCAAACCCTCAGCGCCCAGGTTTTGAGGCCCAAACCTGGAAACCATCCTCAGCCCGAGTTTTGTGGCCAAACTCTGGAAACCCTAGCCTGAGTTTTGTGGCCAACTCGAAAACCGTCCACGCCCAGGTTTTGAGGCCCAAACCTGGAAAACCGTCCATCCGATGGTTTTTCCCTAGCTCTACCACCAAACCGACGTCGTAGATGGGATGCACCTCCCGTGCACCCCGTCCACTCGACACGTGTCCCCGAGTCCACGACTCAGGCAACACATGACCGCACTTCTTCACTTGTCGTCGTCACAGGCTGCCAGCCACCACAGCTGATCCTCAGGCCTCTGGTCCCTCAGTCCAAGCCTCACGGCCGCCCTTCACCGCTCGGTACCTCGGCATGGCACGTCCGCCGCACGGCACGCCCATCCTTCACCGCACCCGGTCATCGGCACAACACGTCTCAACTTGACCTTCACCTGCCTTCGATCACTGCATCCGTGCTCGACACCTGCACAACACAAGCCAAAGAACATGCGCACCATACCAGTTGACAATCACTCATCACTCAGAGACCCGGCATACACCCATGTATCCGCAATCTCCCCCTTGATGAGTGCATTGTCAACTACCAACACAAATCATAATAGAAGGAGAAGAAGGAGGAAGGAGAAGAGAGAACTCGACCAAATGACCCAAAAGCATAGCAAAGCCGAAGAAGGTCAAGTGGAAAGAGCGAAAGAACTTAGTCCCCAAAAGACGTGGGCAACGGCCCGACGCAACCAAGCAAAGCAAAGCTAGCCCTCAAGAAGAGGTAGAACAGGCTCAACACCGCTAGCAAACACCAATTGGAAAATCGAAGCAAAAGCTAGTCCCTCAAGATAGAGGCACAGAGGCTCAACACAACTAGCAATGAAGGCTTGATACCAAAGCCTTACGACCAACAATAAAGCTAACACGCTCCGAACCAATTGGACTCAAATGCCCTCAAAAAAATGTTTGCTAGTCCCTCAAGACAGAGGCGAAGGCTCAACACAACTAGCAAACTCCCCCTCGAAAAGTGCAAGAAACTAGGAAAACTCTCCCTTAGTTGAACATCCAGAAGACATATGATTTGCAAATTCTCCCCCTTAGTTGAAAATGCACTAATCAAGCAAAAGGCTCTCCCCATCAGAAAAGGCACCAACAAAAGTGCGAACAAGGGAGGTTCTCCCCCTTCCAACATGCATATGAGTCAAAAATGCAAGTTAGCAGCTTCAGACATATATTCAGGAGAATGCAAAGATGCTCTAAACAGTATAACTCCAAAGACTCAACAACAGCATACAAGCTCAGCAAAGGCTCAAACTGATCACCAGATGTGAAATATGAACATATGAGCAAAAATGAGCAGTTTTGAATCAAAAAGTATTCACCATCAAAATAGCACTAGCAATGTATAGACAGGAATCTGAACAAGTGCTAAACATGTATACAAGGTGAACTACCCCTAGCAAAGTTCAATCATCATGCTTAAGAATGAACCATACACTTGTGAATTCCAATTTTGATCGGAGTTGCAGCGGTGAAATTACACAAGTTCAATTATTAGCATGTGATTGCGAGAGGTTGAAAGCTTGTCATTGCCTAACTTTTCAACCGAGCGAACCCTATGCCGAAGCAATCAGAAGCTTAAAGCTACGGTTTCGGTCATACACTACACGGCTCAAGTTTAACTCAAAGTGCAATGAGAAACCGTCTCGATACCATGATGTGTCGACAAGCAATCCCATCTCGATCTTTTCAATTCACTAAAACTTGGTTCAAATTTTAAACATGATATGAACAGACCAAGCGAGTGAATGACTCAGAACTAGAGACATAGCAACCTAGCATATATGAAAAGCACGAGTAAACTCAACACATCCTACACATGCTAGTTGCATATCTCAATGGTGAACATTTTCAGATTCTAGGTTATTAAGCAAATTCACCATTTCAAAATAGCTCAGCTCACAACATGTACTAGTGATCAGAAAGAGCATAAGCTACAAGCATCAACATAAGCATCGGAGCATACTACATAGAGCATAGTTACATTCTAGTGATTATAAACATGAAGCTCAGAATGTAATTGCGTATGCTAAAAAAGCAAAAGAAAAGAAAAACAAATGAAAAAGAGTCAGTTAAGATCCAAAATGTTTCCCCCATCTAAAAGGGGAAACATACACCGAGCTCACCCCTCAACCGATTAAAGGTTGATTCGTCTAAAGGCTTGGTGAAAATATCAGCCAGTTGGTGATGAGTATCGACATAGCGAAGGTCGATATCACCCTTCTCCTGGTGGTCACGCAAAAAATGAAAGCGCACATCAATGTGTTTGGTCTTCGAGTGAAGCACGGGGTTCTTAGCAACGCTAATAGCACTCGTGCTGTCACAAAGCAAAGGCACGCGAGAAAAGCTCAGACCAAAATCACGCAAAGTGGCCATCATCCAAAGCAACCATTAACAGCAGCTAGCCGCAGCAACATATTCAGCCTCTGTGGTAGACTGAGCGACACTAGACTGCTTGCGAGAAGACCACGAAACAAGAGAAGATCCAATAAACTGGCAAGTCCCAGAAGTGGACTTGCGCTCGATGCGACAACCAGCAAAATCAGCATCGGAATAACCGCAAAGGGAAAGGGTGGAGGAAGCAAAATACCAAATCCCGAACTCAGGTGTGAAACGGAGGTACCTGAATATGCGCTTCACTGCCTGACGGTGAGAAGTGCGCGGCGATGCCTGAAAGCGCGTGCACAGACACACCGCGTACTGGATGTCCGGGCGTGTCGCCGTCAGGTAGAGGAGCGACCCGATCATGCTTCGGTACTCCTTCTGGTCCACTGCTTCTCCATGCTTGTCTGCATCCAGGGCAGTCGTTGTCGACATGGGTGTTGGAAGAGGCTTGGCCTCACCCATATCGAACTGCTTCAGCAAGTCCTTGGTGTACTTGTCCTGGTGCACAAACGTTCCTTCCCGGGATTGCTTGATTTTCAACCCGAGAAAGAATGTCAGCTCGCCCATCATGCTCATCTCGAACTCCCTGCTCATAGTATCTGCAAACTTGGCAACCAAAGCGTGAGAAGAACCACCGAAAATGATATCATCCACGTAAATCTGGACCAAGAGAGTGTCTTTGCCTTGCTTGAGGAGAAATAGCGTTTTATCTACACATCCCATTTTAAAACCCTTAGCAAGCAAAAAGGTTTTCAACCTATCATACCAGGCTCTAGGGGCTTGTTTCAAACCATATAAAGCTTTGTGAAGTTTAAAGACATGGTTTGGAAACTTGAGATTTTCAAAACCGGGGGGTTGCTCAACATAAACCTCTTCTTCTATGTAGCCGTTTAAGAAGGCACTCTTGACATCCATTTGAAAAAGTTTGAATCCTTTGGATGCAGCAAAAGCCAAGAGTATCCTAATAGCCTCCAAACGAGCTACAGGAGCAAACGTCTCCTCATAGTCTATCCCCTCCTTCGGACTATAACCCTTCGCTACAAGCCTAGCCTTGTTTCTAACAACGTGGCCATCCTCTCCTTGCTTGTTTTTGAAAACCCATTTTGTCCCAATAGGCTTACAGTCTGGAGGAGGTGAAACAAGAACCCAAACCCGATTTCGCTCAAAATTTTCTAACTCCTCATGCATGGCATTGACCCAATCCGGATCCGTCAAAGCGTGTCCAACATCTCGGGGCTCAAAATTAGCAACAAAAGCAGAATGAGCGAAGTGAGAGATGTGCTGTGACCTGGACCGAGTGACACGTTCGTCGATGTTGCCGATCATCTGCTGAGGGGGGTGCTGGCGCTGGATGTGTCGTGGCGCCTCCCAGGAAGAAGTGATCTCCCCCTCAACAGCAGCTGGTGCCTCCCCGGGTACAAAAGGTACCGCTCGGGGTGGCGGATCCCACGGCCCCCAGGAAGAAGAGGTGTCGGGGCCGTGAGTCGTCGTAGAAGCCGCTCTTTGCGGCACAGCAGGTGGAGGCGATGCTGGGTCATCTATGCCTTCAGCATCCTCGTCCTCATCATCGAAAAGAGGTTCACCAACCTCATGATCACCTGCACGCTCAAAGCAAGAAGAAGGACAAACCATGGTCTCATCGAAGGTGACATCTGATGTCTCCATGACTCGGTTAGTATCAAGGTTAAGTACACGATATGCGCGAGTGTGAGTGCTATAACCCAAAAATACTCCGTCAGAAGAACGAGACTCAAATTTGTCCAGGTTGCCTTTCTTCAATATAAAACAATGGCAACCGAAGACTCTAAAATAACTCACCTTGGGCTGTCTACCAAAACGCAACTCATAAGAAGTCTTTTTCAAGAACGCTCTCAGAAAAATGCGATTGGAAATATAGCACGCAGTGTTCATAGCTTCGGCCCAATAACGCCTAGGAGTCCTATGCTCATCGAGCATTGTCCTGGCCATCTCAACAAGGGTCCGATTCTTCCTCTCTACAACACCATTTTGAGGCGGTGTGTAAGGGGAAGAAAACTGGTGCTCCAAACCCAAAGAGTTACAAAACTTCTCAAAATCTGAATTTTTAAATTCAGAACCATTATCACTCCGAATTGCTCGCATCGAGTTCAAAGGGAACTCGTTCTGAAGACGCAAAATCAGATTGCGAGCGAAGGAGAAAGTCTCGGTCTTCTCAGCTAAAAAGAAGACCCACGAATATCTCGAAAAGTCATCAACAACAACAAGCACATACCACTTCCCCCCAACCGAGCTCACCCGAGCCGGGCCAACAAGGTCCATGTGCAAAAGCTCTCCAGGGCGCTTGGTCATGACCTGAGTCACTGGATGGTGGGGAGCGGCAACCATCTTCCCATGTCTACAAGAGTGGCAAACAAGGTCCTTCTCCATCGACAGCTTGGGCAATCCTCGGATTAGGCCAAGTGAGCTAAGTCTTGCAAGCAAGTCGAAGCTTAAATGACCGAGTCTCCTATGCCACTTCCAAAGATCACAGGAGGAAGGACTAGCCAAAAGACAGCGGGAAGTGCCAAAAGACTCCGAGAAATTCGCACGAAAGACTTTTCCAAAGGGCGAAATTAAACACACAAGATTGCCCTGAGGATCCAAAATACGACTGAGATTCGGTTTAAAACGAATCTCATAGTCGTCGTCAAAGAGTTGCAAAACAGAAAGAAGGTTAAAATGCAAGTTAGAAACAAGAGCAACATCGCGCAACACAAAGTGCTCATTAACTCGCACCGACCCACGAGACAACACTTTACCTTTGCTATTGTCGTCGAAGGTTATGTACTCCTTTCCGGCAACAGGGCTAAGGCTGGAGAACCACTTGGCATTTCCGGTCATGTGCCTCGAGCAACCGGAATCCACCAACCAAATGTCCTCCAACCGTTTTACCTACATCAAATAAAAAGACATAGGGTGAGCATACGGTCCAACACTGGGGTTAGTGAAGTAAGGGGAATACCAGTGTTGGGCCGGCTGCTCAAAAGAACGGTTAGCAGAAAAACCATTCCTAGCACGTCTACGAGAGGAGCGATCACCACGTAGAGGAAAACGTGGTCCGCTAAGGGAGGAGCGTCCATCGCGATATTCAAAACACGGTGGGGAAAACGCTCAACTACAAAGCCTCCGCCACGGGGTACATTGCCTACAACTACAGGCTCCCGCCGGGCACGCTCTCTACGAGGCCTAGGCCTAGCAACTTGAGGCACTGCGCCTCTAGGCCTAGCATCTCTCCTCAGAGCTCTCTGCTGCCTAGGCCTGGGAACTTGAGGTTCTGGACCTCTGGGCCTAGCAACAGGTCTCGGTGCTCTCCTCTGAACATTCGGCGCATGTACATCATGGAAAGGATGGTACATGTCCGGATTGTTCATCTCCCTAGCACGGCGTGCCTCTCTCTTGCGCCGAAAGAAGAACTCGCTCAAGTGACCATCTCTCCCACAGAAGTCACACTGGTACCTCACCGCACGCAAAGGGGGTTGTTGGTACTCATGGCTGTGGGTATGGTTCACTTTGCCCTTTTGTGGCAACTCCTCCTGGATGGGTGGCATTGTGTCCAGCTTGTTTTTGAGGTGGTTTGGTTTGGGTGCCCACAGCTGGTTCTTGGGTGGATCTCGTGGAGGTTCTTCAAACACCCCATCCTTGGTGGTAGGCTTAGGAGGCTCTTTGGGTGGAAGCTTGGTTAGTTTGAGAGTAGTGGTGGAGTTGGGCTTCTCACTCGGATTCAGACCACTCGACTCTCCAATCTTCCCAAAAGCAGAAAGATCAACACCTTGAGCAAAACCTACACCAGGACCTCCAGCAGCTCGCTTGAATTGGGAGATCATCATCCCGAGCTGCGGCTCACTACAAGACACCCATGACAAGATGGTCCGAAGGTATGTGTTTTCTTCCTCGGTTTGCATCTTGTCATGCTTCACATTGGCTATCTCCATCTCCAAGCCCTCACAGAGAGCACACCTAGCCACACAAGTGCTACCTGAGTTGGCCTCTTCAAGAGACACAATCTTGGCATTCTTCTCTGCCAACTCAGATTTCAAGACAGGACAAGTCTTGCATGCACCCAACAGAGAAGGTCTAGCCTTCAGCTCATTCACCTCTCCTACCAACGCAGCATACTTACCTCTCAAAGTGAGAAGGTCAGTCATGTGCGTGGTGCACATCTCGCACTCAACCTCCTCCGACACGACCACGGTGGACTTGGCAAACTCAAGCTCTCTCACCGTGTCCTTCCACTTCTGCCTAAACTCCTTGCGCTCTCTAGCGGCACGCCTAAGCAACTTGTCCTGACTAAGGAGCGCGGCAGTAAGCTTCTCGACCTCAGCGGAAAGCTCATCGTGGGTGAGAGATACCTGGGAGGTGTCGTCATCATCGTCGTGGTTCCGAGGAGTGTGCTCCAGCTTGCCGTCGACCTCATCACCAAGCGCCATGGTGCAGAAGCCGTCATCGTCGGCGAAGAAGCAGAGACCGTTCAGCTTGTCCTCGATCCTCTTCTTCTTCTCGGACTCATCATCGCTTGAGCAAGCGGAGTCGTCATCCGAGCCGTCGACGTCGCTGAGGGTGGCGAAGAACGCACGCTGCTCAGCCTGGGCCTTCTCCAAGTACTTCTTCTTGATGTACTCCTTGTCGAAGCCGCCCCTCCGCTTGTTCCTTGCGGGGACGTACTTCTCCTTGCGCTTGCCGAAGTCGTACTTGTGCCCATGATCGCCCTTCCCTGAATGCTTGTTCTTCTTGGGGTAGTTGGCGATGAAGTGGTCGGGGTCGCCGCACTCATAGCATCCTGAGCGTCCTCCTCCGCGGTGACGGTTCATGCGGTTGTTGTGGAACCGCGAGAACCGGTTGGCGAGCATTGCCAACTCGTCATCCCCCAAAGACTCAAGCTGGTCCTCTGTGACAGAAAAGAGAGATGAAAGAGCAAAACCTCCTGAGGGGTTAGAAGAGCCAGAAACCAAAGCCATAGTCGGGCCAGAAGGATTCTCATAAGATGCCCTCGACATGGCGTCAATCTCACTAGACTTGAGCTTACTAAAGAGCTCGTCGCAGGTGAGGGTCTCATAGTTAGACGATTCGATGGTCGCCTGGACCTCTAAGTCCCACACCGACCGATCAAGAGTGTGCAAAAGCTTCAAAGCTCTCTCATGATCATCAAAAGGCAACAGCTCCTTGTTCGCTCTCATCTTGTTGACAATAACCAGAAAGCGAGCGAATAAACTCTCTATGCTCTCGCCAGGCATATGTCGAAAGTTGTCATACTCCCGCTTGTGCGACTCGTAGAGACGGGATTTGACTTGAGTGGTTCCCTCATGGAAGCGCATGAGGGTCGCCCAAATCTCACGAGCCGTGGGGAGGTGAGAAACACGATCAAACTCAGACATGCTCAAACAAGAGAACAAGGCGTTACGTGCCCGGCTATTGGCCTCGTGCTCATCCATCTGGAACTGAGAGACACGAGCAGCCAGGACAATGTA
>CM019824.1:23529672-23569600 GCA_009763385.1 Coix lacryma-jobi var. lacryma-jobi
CATAGGGAAGAACTTAGTCATTAGAAACTTTTGCCTAACTACCTTGCTAGCATACATCATATAAAGCAAGACAATCACACGACATGATAAACTAACAGGGTTATCTAGGCAACATCAGATAGGGTACTTACTTCTATATAACAAGCAATCACTTGTTTAACTAACATGGAA
The DNA here is from genome assembly GCA_009763385.1 of Coix lacryma-jobi var. lacryma-jobi. Lineage (NCBI taxonomy): Eukaryota > Viridiplantae > Streptophyta > Magnoliopsida > Poales > Poaceae > Coix > Coix lacryma-jobi. The sequence goes on from CM019824.1 coordinate 23,529,844, forward strand.
GCATTCCTATAAACATCGCACACTAGCAAACATCATGAGCAAGACCACATTATATCTAGCTCAGGTCAACACACCACATCAAACAACTAATTGCTTCTCACCTTTCTCATGCAATCTAGCACATCACATTGAAGCACTAGTTCACAACAACTTCACCATTACAGGAATAAAGGTGGGAGAAGCATGTTCATGAGGAAAGCACAAACAGGATGCATGCTCGTCCTACACGTCCTCACAAATTGCCAGCCTGAGGCGGCAATCACGTTCTAGGTCGGTGGCATAACACGTACTCTCGTTATAACTAGCCGTCAACTATGCATACGCATTCGAGGTTAGTGTACCTGCAAAAAATCTCATTTCAGCCCATTCCCACAACAGATATAAATACATTGCAGGAATTTAAATCTAGATACTATCTTAGGTGCATACCCAGTATACACGTAAGTAGTATATGCACCCATCAGAATAGTATTACTTCCGCAATTAAATACCTTCACCCGCATTCATGTGTTTACGAGTACAGGTTCCAGTACCAAACTAGCTCTTTCCTAGACCAACGGTTGTTTGGTCATGCTCTCACAACTCACACTTACCTGAGCGCAGGTCCGACGTTGCATAAAAATAAATTACCCCACATATATGAGTACATCATATGTGAGGGCTACCTCCAACATTAGACCACAGGGTAGCATAGTGCGGTCATCTATACGTACCTTTTGAGTCGACGTGTCGTTGCAAGAAAGTAAAACCCCCAAAGTTAGTATTACTTAACTAAGCTACCTGAAAGTCCTAATTGGGCATAACTGGAGGTTGTCGCTAGCATATAGTTTATAAATTAGGTTTTGATAAACTTGCCTACTAGCTAAAAGTTTTTAGATAAAATAGGCTTTTCAAAACCAAAACTTTGTTTTAAACCATGCACATGACAGTATTATGCTTAACCTTGCTCCGATACCAGCTGTGACAGAACCGACCAATTTATAAGAGCACAAGTGCGAAAACCTCTGCCAGAGCAGGTGAATTAGCACACTTGAGCCCATATAAACCGGTAGTCCGTGAAATCCTGAGGGATTTCAAACTTCGCCAACATCTCAGCCAAGATCGCATGGTCAAGCAAATACAAATCATGTTCACGGAGCTTTGCAGCGGAAATAAAATTACAAAAGAGTTCACAAATAATAATACAAGTGGAGTTCAACTTAATTTTAGAAGAAACAACATAGCTTTGAAATGAATACCATAAATAAGTTGAAATACTTTGCTAGCTTGAGTGACATCCTCCAACAACAGCATAAAGAGAAGAAGTAGGGAACTACCGAGCCCACCGACACTGGCCATCACCTTTCGGCAGACCTAACCTTCACCTGCAACAAGGTGGGATAAACCCTGAGTACTCGAATGTACTCAGCTAGACTTACCCGTCGGAAACCAAAAATAAAGTGACACCAAGGAGTATGCAAGGCTGATATAAACAGTGGAGCTGGCTAACTTTATTTGCAAAAGGTGCTCAAGTTGAAGGAGTTCATCATTTAAATATATGAGCAGTCATCTTTTATCCTATTCCTTAAATTCTAGGTTTTGCACCTGCACTAGAGCACTCAATTGGATCTAGCAAACAAATACATAATACCATATCAGGTTTGCTTATCAATATTTTAGTTGAACCAATAGATGTCACATGGAGTTGTATCGTGGTGAAGCTCGCCATAGTTTCCCACTAACCGGGGGAGACGGCGACTCGAATCGAATTCCAAACCAGCTGGTGAAAGACCTTTAATACCAGCCCACACTTTCCCCGTCGGGTCCATGCATTGGGCAACCGCTCGATGCTTGTTCGTGGAGGTAATCGTCGCGGTTCAAGCACGGACCGCCCAATTGGAACCTGGTGATGGCCTCTCGTGGCAGATCACATTTCCATACTAGAGGGCGCGACACGGGTTGATTCCGCCCGAACAGCTTCTAACCGGCTTTGGGGTCGATGATTACGGCACCGACATATCCCTAAGTAAAAGGGCGCGTTCAAAAATGAACGAGGGCCAACATCGATACAAACCTACACGATCCAACGGACGGACTGCCCCAAGTTTCCAAACTTGTGCCTTGCCTTCCAGTTGACCGTATTTTATTACTACTCAGGTTCTTTTCCACGATAGCAATATAGCCAACCGTGATCCGGTAAATACCCACCAGGGGTATTACGAGAACATCCTTTATTACTACTTTTATTAAGCAGACTAAGCAATTCTACATTATAAATAAATAACAGGATAACAAGGTAGATATTAATCAATAACCAAGGAATGGTAATGCAGCAAGTAGGATTCATTCCAACTCCTAAACCTAATGCACAATATAAAAGGACTCAAGTAATTTTAATTGCAAAAGATAGGAGGCTTAATATGCTCCGGGGCTTGCCTGGGAACCAACACTAGGTTAGTGTTTGTTAGGTGATACTCGCTTGGCGAGCATCTCCGCTGTAGCACTTCCTTAACTCCGCATCTTCGGGATAATCCACCAAACACCGTCTTCAGGTTTAACCTCATCATCACGTCCTTCATGATGTATCTACTGTTACCTAAATGAGATGCGCAATACGAGCGTATGAATGCAAGGGAAAAGCTTACGAAGCAAACATAAGACACACAACATAAGCATTACTATTTACTTCACATAAGTATATAGGATAACTACGAAAAGCAGGCATAGCTCTAACACACAACATGACATGATCACTCCAGCAGGTTATTATTAAAGCAAAGTGTGACATATGGTCCATTAGGCACTCAAAGTGGCTAACTATAACAATCAATCAAGACTATATCAGACATCACAATGGAACACATGTATGCACATATAACTTCTACTTTAGTTAAGCAAGTCAACCATCATTATCTAACATATTTATATAATATATCAGGTTGATTAATTTAATAACATGAAATGCATAAACTAAATATTTTCAAGTATTCATCATTGTTTCACATAAGCAATCGGGATAACTTAGCACACCTCTAATCACATTACACAAACAAGTAAGAGAACACAACACAAACTCTGAATGATAGGATATCAGCCCACTCTTTTAATCATAACTCATGCTACAGAACTCCAAACAAGGTGCACTAAGACTTTCTGGAAAGCTAACAAGATTAGCTACAACTTTGTTATTTACCACAAGAGCTAATTCAAAGGTTATCTAACTCAAAAATAGATCACTATGCAGCTCTGTCCAACTGTTGGACAGCAGGACTGACAGAGCTTCAGAGAAGCATAACTCAAGATACAAACGGCACATGAGCATGTAATTAAACATTATAGAAAGCTTATAGGTTTATCTAAATCTTTCTTATTATTATCTCAAGGTGAATCAATCATTAACAAAGTCAAACAGCATGGTTAGTGCAGCTTTGTCCACACTTGGACAGAACTAGCCACACATCGACAACAGCAACTTAAAACAACCATAACTAAAGATCTATAGCACCTGGTGTTGGCACTAAAAGTGACGCACTGTACCAATCACACAGCAAGCCGGAGAAGCTGGCTTCAAATGTAGCCCGGGTGCTCAGAAGTCCGGTGCGTGCCAGTCAGTTTGCCCTGCAACTAACAAGGGAGATAAACTGTTAAATACAAAGCTGGAACGTGCCGGGTATGACCAGACAGTTCCAAGATGTACGGCCCTGAAGCCACTTACGACGACATATAGCTATGAAAGCTATCTGCCAACAGGTTTAAAAGATTATTCGGCAATATAAACAAAGTTACGTGAATAACAGGTTGCCGAACACGTTTGCATGAGAATCGTACTTGCATGACGTATTAAATATAAGTTAAAACTTAACCAATCTCGATTGTACGACCGAGTTGGGGTCCATGGGGGATTGAACATACAAACTAAGCATGACTAAGCTAATCTAAAAGCCTGCGCCTGCCGCACGACACCTGACTCTATCATAGGTCAAACATACTTAACATGCATGAACCCTCACCACGTGGCAATCCAGATACGATCCAATCGGCTATTACGAACAGTAGATCTACTACATAAAAGACTTTACAATAATAAACGTGAGAGAACAAAGCAGATCTATAAAAGATAAAGCCGAAACCAACGGTATCTAGATTGGGCAAAAGTGTTACGATGAAATAAACATAACAAACATATAACACAAGGTAACTTAATGAATCTACTAGACTGCCACATCTAATAGAGCCGATAACTATCTTTAGTTTGTGTCTCAATTCGCCGCACGATACAAGACATAAACAAAGACTTCCCGTCATTAGCTTAAATCCGCCGCACGATACTAAGCTTAACGTACGAGACTACTTGCACCATATCTAAATCCGCCGCACGATACTAGACATGATAACAAGGTTGCCGGAACTTACGGAGGTCGACGGATCGATGGCCCCTCTCGAAGAACACGACGACACGACTTGGACTCGAAGACGGCACGGGGCCGGGTTGGTTGTATTGATTGTGAACCCCTTTTACAATAGCCTCAGGGTTTATATTTATACCCTGGTGTTCTCTGAGTCCTAGAAGGACACGACTACAACGATAGAATTAGGAAACTTATCAAATATGATGCCTTCTACTCTAAGTTTCCTTCAATAACCGGCATGCACTAAAATGACGAGATCCCCATCGCTAAATCTTCTTGTCATGCCGTATTTGTCATCTTCTAACGCAAACCGACTTGGCTTGAAGTAGCCGACCGCAGCGTCATGTTGCCGAACCTGCTCGCCGTTGACTAGTTGCCTTCACAGCCTTGCCGAATACACTGAGTTAGCCGACCGCGTTCGCTATCTGCCGAATCCCTTAGGTGGCGACTTCTTCCGAATCTGCGTCGTGCTGGCCCACTTGTCATAGTGCGAAAATTCTGTGTTAACACATGCCCCATCAATTTCTGAATAAAGGCATTTGTTCTGAAATTGACCACTAGTCCACCGCGCGCCCTAGATCGGCACTGCTTCAAACTCCGCATTCTCCCCAAATCGCCAACAGTTTCAATTTCCACCTGAGCTCCGTAATGGCAACCCGTGACAAGATTCCAGAGGTAATCCTCACTTCTCCCCTCAACACGTTCGGTCAACTCCTATTGGCATTCGGTTCTTCTAACTTTTCTTGCACATATCTTCTTTTAGGCTTTTAGGGACGAAATTCTGATCCCTTGTGATGCGGACCCCGATTCCTACTTCTTGGGTCCAATGGGAAACCTCAATCCAACCAACATCATCAGTATGGAGACCAACAGAATTCCCTTCAAGCATGGAGTCATTTCGTCGAACAGGTGGCGGTACACCTTCAAGAGCTGGCCTTTGCCTGCGGTCACTGGCTGGAGGAACTGGTATAAAAGAATCCAGGCGAAATTTGGTCCCTATTGGGAAACTCAAGACATTCATCATGCCCTGGAACTGTCTCTGGCCGAAATGCCCAAAAATGAGCCATTACTCATAGCAGCTTCTCATTTTTGGTCGGATGCCCTCAATGCTTTTGTATTTGGCCATGGTATAATGACGATCACATTAGCTGATGTCTTCATGATGAGTGGCTTGAATATCACTTCGACCATGAACGCTGATGAACTGTTAGAGAAAATTACCCAGAGGTCCATTGATGTCAGCGTTGGATGGATGAAGTACGTCGAAATCCATAACAAAGCGCCAAGCCCAGTGGCAGAGACAGAGCACAGGGCCTTTCTGAACATGTGGTTGTGCAGATTCATCTTCTGTGGGAGATCCAACGAGCCAACCCCTCAACTACATTGCACTGGCTGACAAACTGTCCAAAGGAAAGCAAATTCCTCTAGGCAAACTTTTCCTGGGATCCATATACCACATGATGCATCAAACCTCCACTCAAATGTATCATGCCACTCATGCTGACACAATCAGACTACCACCAATTGATTGTGTCAATGGCCCCTGGTGGTTTGTCCAGATGTGGCTTCAGCTATATATGCATCAAATAGTTGCCGTGCCATTGGACAATCTCAGCTTCCCTTCCAACAACTTTGCTGAGGATGAAGAAGCCACAGAAAAGGCCTGCCAAACTTATGGGGAAGCAGCCACTGCTATAACCATTAACAAAAGTATTGGCAATCTCTTCAAGTTATTCTTCAAGGGCTTTAGTCAGGTACTCTGGTTACCTTACAGGGAGGATGACAACCTTACTTTCCCTATCAAATTCAACTTTGATGATGGCTGCGTAGATGAAATGGCCACAGGAGTCTTCAACTCATTTATCAAGCCCTGCATTCTACCAGCCGAATTCAATAGGGGAAGACAAGTGAAGTGTGGACAGCTCCCTCCAAAAACTCATCTTTTCTACTGTCATCAGGCCTAGGGAGCAAATTCAATCCAAAGAGCAGATACAATAGGGATGCAGGCCCATCGGGTATTCAGGCTGGGACAAGATCTGCCAGACTACCAACCAGTACCACTCCACTTGATTCAGTCTGCTCATCCCCTTTTTGAGTCCTGGTGGCAAGAATGGCATGATCATATCTTCAACAGCCCAATCCACCCCATGTGCCTGGAACTTCAAGCAGACTTCAGCTCTGACAGCGAGGTACAATAACAAGCCACTTGTTGCTTTAGTATTTGATCCTTGAGATTTCTAACTCCTTTATCGGCCGTCGGTGCCCGCTAGTCCTTGATTCCGTTATGCACCGACCCTCCACGCTAGGATGAAATCTCTTTAGATAACGTCCATTAATTGCCCTAGCAAACTCTTCTCCTTGGAGGGTTTTCAGAATGTACGCATTACCCGGAGCACGTTTCAGAATTCGAAAAGGCCCTTCCCAGTTAGGGGACCATTTGCCGAATACCTTGTCTTTGGTACCGATTGGCAAGATAATTTTTCAAACCAAGTCTCCTTCTTCGAATCCTTTTTCTCTCACTTTCGAGTTGTAGTACTTGGCAACGCGTATCTTGTTCTTTTCAATATTTTCCAAGGCCTTGAGACGAATCAAATGCAAATCTTCTAGCTCATTCATCATCAAATCTTTGTAATTCCCTTTGGTTAGATCGTTCTGCAATGTAACTCGTCTTGACCCCGATTGCAATTCCCATGGTAGCACTGCGTGATGCCCGTAGACCAACTCGTATGGCGACGTCTGAGTCGACCCATGACAAGCCATTCGGTAAGCCCACAAAGCTTCGTTGAGTACCAAGTGCCACCTTTTAGGTTTCTCTTCGATCTTCTTTTGAATGATTTTAATCATGATTTTGTTAGAAGCCTCTGCCTGTCCATTGGCCTGTGCATAGTAAGGAGAGGAATTATATAGCTTAATCCCCATCCCTTCGGCAAAGCCACAAAACTCCGAGGAAGTGAACTGAGTTCCCTGATCGGTAGTGATGGACTGAGGGATGCCGAATCGGTAAATGATGTGCTCCCTGACGAAGGACACCATGTTCTCTGATGTCACCTTCTTCAATGGGATGGCTTCAACCCACTTAGTGAAATAATCCGTGGCTAACAAAACAAACTTATGTCCCTTGCTAGATGGAGGGTGGATTTGGCCGATCAAATCAATGCCCCATCCTCTGAAAGGCCAAGGCTTAATGATCGGATTCATGGCCGATGCTGGAGCCCTTTGCACATTGCCGAATCGCTGGCAATCCTGACAACCTCTGTAGTACTCAAAGCAATCTTCGAGCATAGTCGGCCAAAAATATCCAGTCCTCCTGATTAACCATCTCATACGGTGAGCCGACTGGTGTGCACCACATACGCCTTCGTGCACCTCATACATCAGTTTCCTAGCCCCGTCTTGGTTCAGGCATTTAAGCAAAACCCCATCTATGGATTTGTAGTACAATTGATTGTCCAAGAGCGTGAACTTAAGAGCCTTGTACCTGAGTTTTCGGGAGACTTTCCTGGATGGGTCCCTGAGGTAATCGGCAATGTTGTCTCTCCAGTCTTCAATTGCCTGATTATCACTTGGGACTGCTTGATCACCTTCTGGGGTTGTTTGCTCTCCCTCAAGTGCAAAAATGTTTTGATTCTCCCTATACCCGGATGCTGCCTGAGCCAACTGGTTTGCTTCTTCGTTTTGCCCCCTAGGAATATGTTGCAAGGTTGCCGATCGAAACTGTCTGAGGAGCTCTTGGCAACCTTCGAGATATTCCTGCAGCATGTCGTTCTTGCACTCGTATTTGCCGGTCAATTGCTTGATCACCAATTCCGAGTCACCGAAGATCTCCACGGCGTCTGCCTTAATGTCCACAAGCAACCGCAGCCCTCGGAGCAGTGCTCCGTACTCTGCTTGATTATTAGTTACCGGGTACTCGATCGGTATAGAGTACTTGAAGGGTGCCCCCTTGGGAGAAATCAACACGATCCCGACTCCACCACCTTTGCTGCACAAGGATCCATCAAAAAACAATGCCCAAGGGATAATGGTTACCATGTTAGCATTAGGATCACGGTGGTGAGTGACAAAATCAGCCATAATCTGGCCTTTAACAGCCTTTGCCGATTCAAAACGCAAATCAAATTCAGAAAGGGCCAAAACCCATTTGTCGATCCTTCCACTTAAAATCGGCATTGATAACATGTGCTTGATTACATCAAATTCTGATACTACCACGCATTCGGCATTCAGTAGATAGTGCCGAAACTTGGTACAGGAATAGAAAACGCACAAGCACAACTTTTCCGTGGCCGAATACCTTGTTTCGGGGTCCAGTAGCTTTCGGCTAAGATAGGCTACGACTCTCTCTTTTCCTTCGAATTCTTGCATGAGGGCCGACCCTATCGTTAGGTTGTCGGCCGCCACGTACAACTTGAAAGGCTTGTCGAGTTGTGGAGGAACCAACACTGGTGGCGCCTTCATGTATTCTTTGATTTCATTGAAAGCCTTCTGTTGCTACGTCACCCCACACGAACTCCTGATCTTTCTTGAGCTTCAACAGTGGAGAGAATGGTAACACGCGCTCGGACAAGTTGGATATGAACCTCCTGACAAAATTGATCTTGCCGAGCAGTGATTGCAGTTCCTTGAGATTGGTCGGCGGCACTACCTTATCAATTGCTTCCATGCTCTTTTTTGCCAACCTCGATACCTCTTTTGTGGACTAAGAATCCCAGAAACTCACCGGCCGACACCCCAAATGCACACTTGGTTGGATTCATCTTCAAACCATGTTTCCTTGTGCACTCCAGGGTCTTCCTTAAATCGGCTAAGTGTCTTTCTTTGCTTCTCGACTTGACTACCACGTCATCAATGTATATCTCTACCACTCTGCCAATCAACTCATGAAATATGTAATTCATGGCCCGCTGGTAAGTAGCACCGGCATTTTTCAAACCAAAAGTCATGACAACCCATTAATCAACCCTAAATGGCCAGGGCACCTGAAGGCGGTCTTTGCCACGTCCTCCGCGGCCATGAAGATCTGGTTGTATCCCGCATTGCCGTCCATAAAGCTTATAATTTCAAAACCGGCCGAAGCGTCTATTAGCAAATCGGCCACTGGCATCGGATAACCGTCCATAGGAGTGGCTTTGTTGAGGTTACGGAAGTCGATGCAGACTCTCATCTTCCCGTTCTTCTTGTACACCGGGACAATATTGGAGATCCATTCCGCATATCGACAAGGCCGAATGAATTTAGCTTCTAGTAATCTTTCCACTTCCTTTTTCACGTCGGCCAATACCTCCTCCTTGTAGATCCTGCGCGGAGGTTGTTTGTATGGGCGGTATCCAGGCTTGATCGGCAGTTTATGCTCAACAATGGACCGATCTAATCCGGGCATCTCTGTGTAGTCCCACGCAAAACAGTCTTTGAACTCCTTTAAAAGATTTACTAGTAGCAATCTGAAATCAGGGTCTAAATTAGAACTTATGAACATCGGCCTTTTTTTACTTGTGTCGCCAACATCCACTTCTTCCAGTTGGTCGGCCGATGCGAAGCCACGTCCCAGTTTGCCCTCGCTGCTGTCAGTTGGGTTGTCCATCTAATAGAAGCTTTGGGAGCCGATTGCTTGGATCGGCTGTTGATCTCTACCATAGACGTTGATAGGACCTTCTCCCCACACGCGATCGGAGAAGCAGTCTACTCCGTCGAATTCCCAGTAAGTGGGTTCAATGGTGGCAACACTCACCGAGTCGTCGGCTTGGACAACCTCGATGTCATCCCCAATCCACTGTATGAGTATTTGATGCATGGTTGAAGGTATGCAGCAGTTGGCATGGATCCAATCTCTGCCCAGAAGCAGGCTATATGCCCCCTTGCCATCAATGACAAAGAAGGTCGTAATGAGCGTCTTGGACCCAATCATCAATTCCACGTGCACGGCGCCCCGAGTGTCAGAGGGATTACCGGCGAAGTCACGGAGTACCATATCCGTTTTGAGCAGGTATTCATCGTTCATGCCCAGCTTTCTGAAGGTGGCGTAAAGCATGATGTTAATCGCTGCGCCGCCATCGACAAACATCTTGGTTAGCGGCTTTCCGTTGACGTACCCCTTGACATATAACGGCTTCAAATGCCGATGCTTGGCTGGCTTGTCAAATGCTGCCTTCTGAGACAACACGAGCTGTGCCGCGAGCTCGTTGTGCTCGGCCTCGTCGGAGTCCGAACGCGCTTCGTCCTGTGCCCCCTGGCCGATTGGAGCCATGAATTCCAGGGGAAGGAAGAAAGTCATGGCCACGCCAGCGCCTTTGCCATTGTTGTCTGGCTTTCCCTTCGGACGCCACTCTTGCTCCTTCCCACCGGCAGCTGCTTCTTCCAACTCCCTATTCCGGAGGCGCTGCACCCTCCTTTTCTGGCTCTTTCTGAGCCCTGGCGGACACCACTGCCCTTCTTGCCATCTATATGGGCGGGGCTGTGCCTCCTCGCTGTCACCTTGGTGGTGCACCCACTCCTGGTCGGCATATCTCTTGGCTCGCCGATCCGGGCTCCTCATTTTTAGGCGCCGATCGTCCATTGGGATGCGCGCTCCCAACCTTTCGTGGACGGGACGGCTGGTTGACCCGATCCTGCCTATACCCCATGTACTGATCGCTGCATTCGGGGCAGTTGTTGATGGCAGGCAGTTTCAAGCCTTCGTTCCAGCAGTGGCGGAAGAACGGACAGCCCCAGTGAGCTTGCTCCCGCTCTTGGAGGTGCTCTTGTCTCCAGCGACGGGCCTGTTCTCTGTGGTAAGCCCTCTCCTCCAGATGATACCAGTGCTCTCCCGTGCGACCGTCTTCACGCTGGTATTCCCCCGCGAGTTCCCGCTCTTCGCGTTGGAAACGCCTCTGCTCTTTCTCACTTTGCCGGCGCCACTTGTTAAGGAGATCTCTGTAGGTAGGCCTGCGCCTGGAAGACGACTCTCCGTGCTCGTATCGGCTATTCGCGGCTTGGGCGTGCTGTCGGAGCTCATCGCCAGTGATTTGCTGATCGGGGTCCACTGCGCCAGACTCGCGCGCCTTGTTGGAGGTGAGGACTTTGACCTTGCCCTTGCCTCTGGGATCCTCCGGGGCTACCATGTTCACTGAGACGAACACGGAGTTCTGGGCGAAGGGGATGGTATCGATCTTCATCTTGCCATTGAACTTGATGTGCCCATCCTGGATGGCCTTCTGGATCCTTGTCCTGAACACACGGCAATCATTAATATAATGAGTGTTAGTGTTATGAAAGCCGCAGTATTTCTTGTCCTTAACCCCTCCAGGACGCAGCATCGGGTGATCCGGGGGTAGCCTGACTCTCCCTTCGGCGACCAGAAACTCGAAGAGCTTGTCGGCCTTGGTGACGTCGAAGTCGTATGCCCCTTTCTGCTGGCGCAGCCATTGCTTGTTGGCCTGGGTCGGCTCTTTATCCCAAGTTGAGCTCTGCAGCGGCCACCTCATCTTCGGCATCGGTATAGTCATCGGCTTCGTCCAAGAAAGCCTGATACATCTGGGCCGCGACATTGTCCTTCTGGAAGCGCCCTTCCCTCCGGAAGCCTTGCGCTTGGATAGTCATTTCATTCAGCCGGCGAGAGAGATGACCCAGGTCTTCAAACTCCTGGCCGAAGAGCTTGTCTCTGATGCTCGGGAGCATGCCTGCCACAACCAATGGTGGAAGCTGGTCGTCCGGCAGGTACATGCCGAAGCACTGGCTCTTGACTTCCCTAAACCTGCGTAGGTAGTCCTGCGGCGTCTCATTTGGCCTCTGGCGCACATACTGAAGGACCGAGAAGCTACTCGAAAGCGACCAGAGGGGGGGTGAATGGGAGCTTCAAGATTTCCTTTCTGAAACTAGATGCCACTGTCCCAAACTCAACCCCAAAAGCGAACCCTAGAGCTTGCTAATGTCCACGACCCTAGATGTAGGGTGGATGCTTCCTAGAAGCACAGCGGGACACTAGACAACCCTAGGAAGCCAACGCAAAAGACGGAACTCGAAACCAATCAAGAACGAACGAACCACGAACGAAAACGCGCGAAACTGGATCGACCGGACTCTGGCCTGCGTCCGGTCAGCAGGGACCGGACGCGTCCGGTCAGCCAAAAACCGGTTTTGGACCTCTCTGGAACTGACCGGACGCAGTGACTGCGAGCGTCCGGTCGATCCCCGTGCGTCCGGTCACAAGCACGTTCGAGTAGTGAACAGGACTATGGGCGAGTCCGGGTCACCACTAAACTCCAGCGTCCGGTCAGAGCAAAAACCAGAACACGCTCAAACCTTCAACGACCGGACGCGTCCGGTCAAGTCGTGACTGGCGTCCGGTCACCCCGAAACTGCACTGAAACTCCGGCGATTCAACCCGATCTCCTCCGAATCAAGTGCTCTAGGCTTGGGATTCGATCTGAGGAGTCACAAGGAGGTTAGTGAGCTATCTCTAAGAGATCATGGCTCGAACCTAACTCCAAATCGGTGAATCGAAGGAATTCGGGGGAGGGAAGAAAAAGAGACCCGAAACTAAAACTTGATCGATCTCCTAGACCGTGAGGTTAGAGATGATTTCTTTTGGTGGAAAGAAGTGCCTCACGATCTAGAACAACTCAGTTCAAACGGAATCGCAAAAGATGAACCGAGCACAAAGATCAAGCGACGGGAAAACTCAAGGCACAAAGCAAACCGCGAAGAACCTGATGAACATGAAATCAAAACGCGAATTGACACCTAGAGATGGGATCCAAGGTGAGGATACGGCCTCACTTCCTCGAATCAACAGTACACAGAGTGGAGTCTCTCTGCGGATCTCAACTAGCTAAAGCAGGGATGGGAGAGTGGGAAACCCTAGCAAATGAAGGCACTAACTGAAATAGCTAAAACTGAGATGGGGAGGAGGGTGTCTCCCCTAGACTACTTATACTAACCTAGCCTAAGCCTATTTCCTACTCTACCCCTCCCTACTGTATTTACAGAGCGGACCAGCCTAACCCTAAGGCTATTCTAGTCCACCCGCTGGTGGTAGGTAGATCCGACGGCCACGCCCGCACGGTCTTCCGCGTCGCCTCCACGCAACCTTCAGATCGCCGCCACGTGCCGCCACCACTCTGCACCCCCGGTTTTGTGGCCCAAACCGGGAAACCAGCCTTTTCCATCAGCCCACGGTTTTGAGGCCCAAACCGGGAAACCAGCCTCCAGCCCGAGTTTTGTGGCCCAAACTCGGAAACCCGCAGCGCCCGAGTTTTGAGGCCCAAACTCGGAAACCGGCCCACGCCCAGGTTTTGAGGCTCAACCTGGAAACCGTCACGCCCAGGTTTTGTGGCTCAACCTGGAAACCCAGCACCCAGGTTTTGAGGCCCAAACCTGGAAACCGTCCACCGTTGGTTTTTCCCGGGCTCTACCAACAAACCGGCGTCGTAGAGGGGATGCACCGCCTGTGCACCCCTTCCACCGACATGATCGCACTTCTCCGCTTGTCGCTGTCACAGGCTGCCAGCCACCACAGCTGATCCTCCGGCCTCCAGTCCATCAGTCCAAGTCCACGTCCGCCCTTCACCGTCCGATACATCGGCATGGCACGTCCGCCGACGGCACGCCCATCCTTCATCGCGCCCGGTCCCGTCGGCACGGCACGTCGCAACTTGACCTTCACCCGCCATCGACCACTGTCTCCGTGCTCGACACCTGCACAACACAAGCCAAAGAAACATGCGCATCATCTCCGTTGACAATCACTCATCACAACAGAGACTCGGCATACACCCATGTATCCGCACATACATGATGTCCACCAGCTTCTTCTCCTTGGTGCCCGTGTAGAAGTGCGTATGGAACTTCTGTTCCAAGTCTGCCCAAGAGAGAATAGAGCCCGGTGGCAGAGACGTGAACCAAGCGAACGCCGGCCCAGTGAGCGACGACGGGAAGTACCGAACCCTGAAGGCATCCTCAGTATTGGCCTCTCCAAGCTGGAGCAGATAGCGACTGATGTGCTCTACCGTGCTAGTGTCGTCTAAGCTGGAGAACCTGGACAGGTCTGTCGGCACTTTGACTCTGGGCGGCAGAGCCACACGGTGGAACCATTCGGGGAACGGAGATCTGTAAGCATGAGTACCCTTAGGCTTCAGCCCGAAAGTGCGCTGCATCATATCTGCCATCCTCTCTAGCATGACATCGACATTAGAGTCGGCGGTCTTCTCGGCCGTCGGCTTCCCGTATCCTGGATGTGGGGCACCCTCTATGTTGTGAGGCTCAAGCATCTCATGGTACCCGTTTCCATAGTAGTCCTTTATGAGCCTATAGGTTTGCGGGGAGATTTTGCGTGTTGACTCTGGTGTCTGACCCTTAGTGCCGAACGTGAGCTGACCCATGGTCGGCAATTGGCCCTCTGGCATGCGCTTCTCTTGAGTGGCGAGCCCGCCTGATTGAGCCTTAGGCGGGGTCTCCTCACCAGCGGCTCCTGCCCCCTTGAGGTGATTCGGCAGATTGAAAAGATGTGGTCCTGCTATAGGGCCAAACTCTGCCTCCATAAGTTCATCGGCCTTGGGGCCGAATTGGGCGATCATGATGGTACGGAAAGTGTTGAGAAACGCCCCATGCATGCGATCGATGGCGCCAGAGACAGCTTCGTTGATTATGTGAGACATCTTCAACACTGCCTCCGCTTCCCCGGGATCATCCGGGTTGAGCTGGACGGGCTTCGGCAGATCGTGCAGACGGCGAACCCTTCCGCTCTTGTTCTTGGAAAAGGCTTCTAGGCACTTGGCCTGGAATTCGGCACAAGCATTATCCACCTGCTCTTTGTACTCGTCAGGTAGTTCAGCGAGCTGCACCTGCACGAGCCCCGCCTTGTTGCTGGCCTCAGCTTCAATGACTTCGACCATTGCTGCAGGAAAAAGGTGTCCCACCGGGCGTGCCAAAAAGTGTGTTGGCATCAAAAGTGACGCACTGTACCAATCACACAGCAAGCCGGAGAAGCTGGCTTCAAATGTGGCCCGGGTGCTCAGAAGTCCGGTGCGTGCCAGTCAGTTTGCCCTGCAACTAACAAGGGAGATAAACTGTTAAATACAAAGCTGGAACGTGCCGGGTATGACCAGACAGTTCCAAGATGTACGGCCCTGAAGCCACTTACGACGACATATAGCTATGAAAGCTATCTGCCAACAGGTTTAAAAGATTATTCGGCAATATGAACAAAGTTACGTGAATAACAGGTTGCCGAACACGTTTGCATGAGAATCGTACTTGCATGACATATTAAATATAAGTTAAAACTTAACCAATCTCGATTGTACGACCGAGTTGGGGTCCATGGGGATTGAACATACAAACTAAGCATGACTAAGCTAATCTAAAGCCTGCACCTGCCGCACGACACCTGGCTCCATCATAGGTCAAACATACTTAACATGCATGAACCCTCACCACGTGGCAATCCAGATACGATCCAATCGGCTATTACGAACAATAGATCTACTACATAAAAGACTTTACAATAATAAACGTGAGAGAGCAAGGCAGATCTATAAAAGATAAAGCCGAACCGAACGGTATCTAGATTGGGCAAAAGTGTTATGATGAAATAAACATAACAAAACATATAACACAAGGTAACTTAATGAATCTACTAGACTGCCACATCTAATAGAGCCAATAACTATCTTTATTTGTGTCTCAATCCGCCGCACGATACAAGACATAAACAAAGACTTCCCGTCATTAGCTTAAATCCGCCGCACGATACTAAGCTTAACGTACGAGACTACTTGCACCATATCTAAATCCGCCGCACGATACTAGACATGATAACAAGGTTGCCGGAACTTACGGAGGTTGACGGATCGATGGCCCCTCTCAAAGAACACGACGACACGACTTGGACTCGAAGACGGCACGGGGCCGGGTTGGTTGTATTGATTGTGAACGTCTTTACAATAGTCTCAGGGTTTGTATTTATACCCTGGTGTTCTCTGAGTCCTAGAAGGACACAACTACAACGATAGAATTAGGAAACTTATCAAAATATGATGCCTTCTACTCTAAGCTTCCTTTAATAACCGGCATGCACTAAAGTGACGAGATCCCCATCGCTAAATCTTCTTGACATGCCGTATGTGTCATCTTCTAACGCAAACCGACTTGGCTTGAGGTAGCCGACCGCAGCGTCACGTTGCCGAATCTGCTTGCCGTTGACTAGTTGCCTTCACAGCCTTGCCGAATACATTGAGTTAGCCGACCGCGTTCGCTGTCTGCCGAATCCTTCAAGCGGCGGCGTTCGCCGAATCTTCATAGTGCCGGTCCACTTGTCATAGTGCGAAAACTCGGTGTTAACAAGAGGTGAGCTTGGTGTGTGTTTCCCCTTTTAGATGAGGAACATTTTGGATCTTGTATCATAGACTGACTATTTTTTGTTTGTCTTGTTTTCTTTTAGTTTAGCTTTTGCATTCCAGCATACGCTATTACATTCTGAGCTTCATGTATATAATCTTTAGAATGTAACTATGCCCTGTTTAGTATGCTCCGATGCTATATGATGATGCTTGTAGCTTATGCTCTTTCTGATCACTAATACATGTTGTGAGCTGAGCTATTTTTGAATGGTGAACCTGTTTAACAAACATAAAACTTGAAAATGTTCACCATTGAGATATTCAACTAGCATGTGTAGGATGTGTTGAATTCACTCGTGCTTTTCATATATGCTAGGTTGCTATGTCTCTAGTTCTGAGTCACTCACTTGCTTGGCATGTTCATAATCTGTTTAAAATTTGAACCAAGTTTTAAGTGAATTGAAAAGATCGAGATGGGATTGCTTGTCAACACATCACGGTATCGAGACTGTTTCTCATTGCACTATGAGTTAAACTTGAGCCGTGTAGTGTAAGACCGAAACCGTTGCTTTAAGCTTCTGATTGCATATGCATAGGCTTCGCACGGTTGAAAAGTTAGGCAATGACAAGCTTTCAACCTCTCGCAATCACATGCTAAGTTTTGAACTTGTGTAATTTCACCGCTGCAACTCCGATTAAAATTGAATTCACAAGTTTATGCTTCATTCTATAGCATGATGGTTGAACTTTGCTAGGGGTAGTTCACCTTGTATACATGTTTAGCACTTGCTTGTTTTCCTGTCTATACATGTGCAGTGCTATTTTGATGGTGAATACCTTTTTGGCTAAAAATGCTCACTTTGCTCACTTGTTCATATTTCGTATTTGGTGATCAGTTTGAGCCTTGCGGATACATGGGTGTATGCCGGGTCTCGGTGTGATGAGTGATTGTCAACGGGTTTGATCGCAGGTTCTTTGGCTTGTGTTGTGCAGGTGTCGAGCCCGGAGACAGTGATCAAAGGCGAGGTGAAGGTCAAGTAGAGACGTGCTATGCCGATGGACCGGGAGCGGTGAAGGGCGGACGTGAGGCTTGGACTGAGGGACCGGAGGGCCTGAGGATCAGCTGTGGTGGCTGGCAGCCTGGGACAGCGACGAGCGGAGACTTACGGGGCACGGTGTTGCTCGGGTCGACGACCTGGGGACACGTGTTGGTGGACGGGGTGCACGGGCGGTGTATCCCCTCTACAGCGCCGGTTTGGTGGTTGAGCCACAGAAAAACCAC
Source organism: Coix lacryma-jobi var. lacryma-jobi (assembly GCA_009763385.1). Lineage (NCBI taxonomy): Eukaryota > Viridiplantae > Streptophyta > Magnoliopsida > Poales > Poaceae > Coix > Coix lacryma-jobi. The sequence goes on from CM019824.1 coordinate 23,547,828, forward strand.
CGGGTGGACGGTTTCCGAGTTTGGGCCTCAAAACTCGGGTGCTCGGTTTCTAGGTTTGGGCCACAAAACCTGGGCGTGCGGCGGGTTTTCGAGTTTGGGCCACAAAACTCGGGCTGAGGATGGTTTCCAGGTTTGGGCCTCAAAACCTGGGCGCTGGCGGGTTTCCTGGTTTCGGCCACAAAACCAGGGGACGAACTTGGAGGCTGGTTTCCCGGTTTGGGCCTCAAAACTGGGGGATGGCGTGAAAAGCCTGGTTTCCCGGTTTCGGCCACAAAACCGGGGGTGCAGAGCGAGGGCGGCACGTGGCGGCAATCGGGAGGTCGCGTCGAGGCGACGCTACGAGTTGTGCGGGCGTGGCCGTTGGATCACCACTATCTTCGAGTTGGTCCAGAATAACCCTAGGGTTTAGCTGGTTCGCTCTGTAATTAGAGAGGGGTAGAGTAGGAATTAGTAATAGGTTAAGTACGGGGAGACACCCTCCTCCCCATCAATCTCAGTCATTGGCTCTTGCTTTCTAGGGTTTCCTGCTCTCCCACATCCCTGCTGTAGCTACTGAGATCCGCAGAGTACCATACCTCTGTGTACTTGAGATTTTGAGGAAGTGAGGCCGTAACCTCACTGTCATAGCGTGTGTTTGCGCTACGGTTGCAGATTGATGTGTTGATTCGCGTTTTGGTTCGTGTTCTTCACGCTCTTCGTTTCTCCGCGTTTTCCCGTCGCTCGATCTCCCTCTCCAGTGCGTCTTTGCGAAATCTGTTTGAATCATTTTGTTCATTTCATCGAGGAGGTCATTTCGACCAAAGGAATTCATCTAAATCCTCATGAACGAATAGATCGGGATGATTTCGTTTTCGTGGCGTTTTTTTGGTTCATCCACCTTCACCTTTGATTTCCCGGAGTTCTAATCGATTTGAGCGGATGATTTCTTGGGGATAGTCTCCTAACTACTGCGTCATCATCTTCTCCAAGTTTGGGAACGTGGGATTTTGGTTTGAATCGATTTGGAGGTGATTTAAGTGTCGGGCGACCAAAATCGCCCTTTCTGGGTGTTGGCGGACAGTCCGCCACCCTAGCCGCGGACAGTCCGTGGGTCGGGGACGAACCGAGTTCGTGGCTGCGGTCTTCGGCCGTTTGGCCCTTTTTCGTGACTGGCAGACAGTTCACAGGTCAAAGTCGCGGAAAGTCCGGGATCGTCCAGGGGACTTTCAGCAGCAGTGCGTTTCTGCACTTTTGACCGGCGGACAGTCCGCCACCAGAGCGGGAACAGTCCGGCCTTGGGTGGACAGTCCGGGACTCCAGGTCCGGACAGTCCGGGACCTTGCTGAAGGGGGCTTTTCAGTGCATTTGTCGTCCCGGCTTTTTCGTTTGGTTTTGGGACTTCTCGTTTGGCCCTAGAGTTAACCAAGAAACATTTCTAGGTATCTTTTCTACTTGTTAGCATTGGTATTTGGAGATTTCTCGATGTAGCCTCTAATCTACGTTCGGGACTCGGTTTTCCAAGGGGGAACTTGAGTCGGAGCTTTTGGTCTTTGCTTCGCTTGTGCTTGGTGGTGCTCCGCTATGATCCTAGGGATCATCCACCCTCTTCCAAGGGTCATGAGCATCATGATTTCGGTCCGTGCTTCTCGGGGTTGAATTTGGGACATTTGGCCACAATTTTGAGAGAAATTTGATTGGCTCCCATTCACCCCCCCTCTGGTCGCCTTGCTTTTGCATTATCGGTCCTTCAATTGGTATCGGAGCAGGTTAAGGATCTTCCACCTTAGTCGGTTCTAGATCCACCGAAGGCGACATGGATCATGGCGTGGGCAAACCGCCGTTCTTTGATGGGACGAACTATGCGTATTGGAAGATACGCATGTCGGCCTATCTCCAGAGCATGGGCTCTTCTGTTTAGGAGATTTGCAACAAGGCCGATTACGTTGTATTGGCTGCTCGTGTCACTCAGATTCAGATCGATGAGCACGAGGCCAATAGCCGGGCACGTAACGCCTTGTTCTCCTGTTTGAGCATGTCAGAGTTTGATCACGTTTCTCACCTCCCCACGGCTCGTGAGATTTGGGCTACCGTCATGCGTTTCCATGAGGGCACCACTCAAGTCAAATCCCGTCTCTACGAGTCGCACAAGCGGGAGTATGAGAACTTTCGACATCAGCCTGGCGAGAGCATAGAGAGTTTATTCGCTCGCTTTTAGGTGATTGTCAACAAGATGCGAGCTAACAAGGAGCTGTTGCCTTTCGACGATCATGAGAGGGCTTTGAAGCTTTTACACACTCTCGATCGGTCGGTGTGGGACTCAAAGGTCCAGGCGATCATCGAATCGTCTAACTATGAGACCCTCACTTGCGATGAGCTCTTTAGTAAGCTCAAGTCTAGTGAGATTGACGCCATGTCGAGGGCTTCTTATGAGAATCCTTCTGGCCCGACTATGGCTTTGGTTTCTGGCTCTTCAGCTAACCCCTCTGGTGGCCTTGCTCTCTCTTCACTCTTTTTTGTCACAGAGGACTAGCTGGAGTCTTTGGGGGACGACGAGTTGGCTTTGCTTGCCAACCGGTTCTCGCGGTTCCACAACAACCGCATGAACTGTCGCCGCGGAGGAGGACGCTCGGGCTGTTTCGAGTGTGGCGACCCCGACCACTTCATCGCCAACTGCCCCAAGAAGAACAAGCATTCGGGGAAGGGCGATCACTGGCACAAGTACGACTCCGGCAAGCGCAAGGAGAAGCACGTCGCCCCAAGGCGCAAGAAGAGGGGCGGCTTCGACAAGGAGTACATCAAGAAGAAGTACTTGGAGGCTGAGCAGCGTGCTTTCTTCGCCACGCTCAGTGACGTCGATGGCTCGGATGATGACTCCGCTTGCTCAAGCGATGACGAGTCCGAGAAGATGAAGAAGATCGAGGACAAGCTGAACGGACTTTGCTTCTTCACCGACGAGGAGGGCCTCTGCACCATGGCCCTTGGTGATGAGGTCGGAGGCAACCTAGAGCACACCCCTCGGGACGACGATGACGACACCTCCCAGGTATCCATGACCCATGATGAGCTCTTTGCTGAGAATGAGAAGCTCACTGCCACCTTGCTTAGTCAAGATAAGCTGCTTAGGCGTGCCGCTAGAGAGCGCAAGGAGTTTAGGTAGAAATGGGAGGACACGGTGAAGGAGTTGGAGTTTGCTAAATTCACCATGGTCATGTCGGAGGAGGTTGAGTGTGAGTCGTGCACCAAGCACATGACTGACCTTCTCACTTTGAGAGGTAAGTATGCTGCGTTGGTTGGAGAGGTGGATGAGCTCCGGGCTAGGCCCCAGTTGTTGGGTGCGTGCAAGACTTGTCCAGTCTTGCAATCGGAGTTGGCAGAGAAGAATGCCAAGATTGAGTCTCTTGAGAAGGCCAGCTCGGATAGCACTTGTGTCACGAGGTGTGCTTTGTGTGAGGGTTTGGAGATGGAGATTGCCAATGTGAAGCATGGCAAGATGCAAACCGAGGAGGAAAACACATACCTTCGGACCATCTTGTCATGGGTCTCTTGTAGTGAGCCGTAGCTCAGGATGATGATATCCCAATTTAAGCGAGCTGCTGGAGGTCCTGGTGTAGGTTTTGCTCCGGGTGTTGATCTTTCTACTTTTGGGAAGATTGGAGAGTCGAGTGGTCTGAACCCAAGTGAGAAGCCCAACTCCACCACTATTCCCAAACTGACCAAGCTTCCACCCAAAGAGCCTCTCAAGCCTAACACCAAGGATGGGGTGTTTGAGGAACCCCCGAGAGCTCCACCTCAAAAACAAGCTGGACACAATGCCACCCATCCAGGAGGAGCTTATGCCACAGAAGGGCAAAGTGATCCAAACCCACAACCGTGAGTACCAACAGCCCCCTTTGCGTGCGGTGAGGTACCATTGTGAGTACTGTGGGAGAGATGGACACTTGGGTGAGTTTTGCTATAGGCGCAAGAGAGAGGCGCGCCGTGCTAGGGAGATGAACAATGTGGACATGTACCATCCTCCCCATGATGTACATGCGCCAAATGTTCAGAGGCGTGCTGCTAGGCCCAGAGGTCCAGAACCTCAAGTTCCTAGGCCTAGGCAGAGGAGAGCTCCAAGGAGAGATGCTAGGCCTAGAGGTGCAGTGCCTCAAGTTCCTAGGCCTAGGCCTCATAGAGAGCGTGCCCGGCGGGAGCCTGCAGTTGTAGGCTATGGACCCCGTGGCGGTGGCTTTGTTGTAGAGCGTTTTCCCCCACCATGTTTTGAGTATCGCGATGGACACTCCTTCCTTAGCGGACCACGTCTTTCTAAATGTGGTGATCGCTTCCTCCGTAGACAGGCTAGGAATGGTTTTTACACTGACCGTTCTTTTGAGCAGCCGGCCCAACACTGGTATTATTCTTACTTTACTAACCCCAGTGTTGGACCGTATGCTCACCCTATGTCTTTTTATTGATGTAGGTAAAACGATTAGAGGACATTTGGTTGGTCGATTCCGGTTGCTCGTGGCACATGACCGGAAACGCCAAGTGGTTCTCCAGCCTTAGCCCTGTTGCCGGAAAGGAGTTTATCACCTTCTGCAACAATAGTAAAGGTAAGGTGTTGTCTCGCGGGTTGGTGCGGGTTAATGAGCACTTTGTGTTGCGCGATGTTGCACTTGTTTCTAACCTTCATTTTAACCTTCTTTCTGTTTCATAACTTTTTGGTGATGACTATGAGATTCGTTTTAAACTGAATCTCAGTCGTATTTTAGATCCTCAGGGCAATCTTGTATGTTTAATTTCGCCATTTGGGAAAGTCTTTCGCGCGAATTTCTCGGAGTCGTTTGGTGTTTCCCGCTGTCTTTTGGCTAGTCCTTCCTCCTCTGATCTTTGGAAGTGGCATAGGAGGCTCGGTCATTTAAGCTTCGACTTGCTTGCAAGACTTAGCTCACTTGGCCTAATCCGAGGATTGCCCAAGCTGTCGATGGAGAAGGATCTAGTTTGCCATTCTTGTAGACATGGAAAGATGGTTGCCGCTCCCCACCATCCAGTGACTAAGGTCATGACACAGCGCCCTGGAGAGCTTTTACACATGGACCTTGTTGGTCCGGCTCGGGTGAGCTCAGTTGGGGGAAAGTGGTATGTTTTGGTTGTTGTCGATGACTTTTTGAGGTATTCGTGGGTCTTCTTTTTGACTGAGAAGACTGAGACTTTCTCATTTGCTCGCAATCTGATTTTGCGTCTTCAGAACGAGTTCCCTTTGAACTCGATGCGAGCTATTAGAAGAAATAATGGTTCCGAATTCAAAAATTTGGATTTTGAGAAGTTTTATTACCGCTTGGGTTTGGAGCATCAGTTTTCTTCCCCCTACACACCGCCCCAAAATGGTGTTGTAGAGAGGAAGAATCAGACCCTTGTAGAAATGTCCAGGACGATGCTCGATGAGCCTAGGACTCCTAGGCGATATTGGGCCGAAGCTATGAACACTGCATGCTACATTTCAAATCACATTTTTCTGAGAGCTTTTCTCAAAAAGACTTCTTATGAGTTGCGTTTTGGTAGACAGCCCAAGGTGAGTTATTTTAGAGTCTTCGGTTGCCATTGTTTTATATTGAAGAAAGGCAACTTGGATAAATTTGAGTCTCGTTCTTCTGACGGTGTATTTTTGGGTTATGGCACTCACACTCGCGCATATCGTGTACTTAACCTTGATACTAACCGAGTCATGGAGACATCATATGTCACCTTCGATGAGACCATGGTTTGTCCTTCTTCTCGTTTTGAGCGTGCAGGTGATCATGAGGTTGGTGAGCCTCTTTTCGATGATGAAGACGAGGATGCTGAAGGCATAGATGACCCAACATCGCCTCCACCTGCTGTGCCGCAAAAAGCGGCTTCTACGATGACTCACGGCCCTGATACCTCTTCTTCTTGGGGGCCGTGGGATCCGCCACCCTGAGCGGTAACTTTTGTACCCGGGGAGGCACCAGCTGCTGTTGAGGGGTAGGCTACCTCAGCTCGGGAGGCGCCACGACATATCCAGCGCCAGCACCCCCCTCAACAGATGATCGGCAGCATCGACGAACGTGTCACTCGGTCCAGGTCACAGCAAATCTCGCACTTTGCTCATTCTGCTTTTGTTGCTAATTTTGAGCCCTGAGATGTTGGACACGCTTTGACGGATCCGGATTGGGTCAATGCCATGCATGAGGAGTTAGGAAATTTTGAGCAAAATCGGGTTTGGGTTCTAGTTCCACCTCCTCCAGACTGCAAGCCTATTGGGACAAAATGGGTTTTCAAAAACAAGGAAGGAGAGGATGGTCACGTGGTCAGAAACAAGGCCAGGCTTCTAGCCAAGGGTTATAGTCAGAAGGAGGGGATAGACTATGAGGAGACTTTTGCTCCTGTAGCTCGTTTGGAGGCTATTAGGATACTCTTGGCTTTTGCTGCATCCAAAGGTTTCAAACTTTTTCAAATGGATGTCAAGAGTGCCTTCTTAAACGGCTACATAGAAGAGGATGTGTATGTTGAGCAACCCCCCGGTTTTGAAAATCCCAAGTTTCCAAACCATGTTTTTAAACTTCACAAAGCTTTATATGGTTTGAAACAAGCCCCTAGAGCCTAGTATGATAGGTTGAAGACCTTTTTGCTTGCTAAGGGTTTTAAAATGGGATGTGTAGATAAAACGCTCTTTCTCCTCAAGCAAGGCAAAGACACTCTCTTGGTCCAGATTTACGTGGATGTGAAGGACCGAGAATGCAAAAGCAAGACGACCAGAGGGGGGTGAATGGGAGCCAATAAAATTTCTCTCGAAACTTTGGTCAACTGTCCCAAAATCAACCCCCGAAAGCTTTGATCAAAACCGTGATGCTCACGATCCTTGGAAGAGGGTGGATGATCCCTAGGATCATAGCAGAGCACCACCAAGCACAAGCGAACCACAAACCAAAAGCACCGGCTCTAGTTCCCCCTTGGAAAACCGAGTCCCGAACGTAGATTGGAGGCTACGTCGAGAAATCCCTAAATACTGATGCTAACAAGTAGCAAAGATACCTAGAAATGTTTCTTGGTTAACTCTAGGGTCAAACAAGAAGACCGAAAACCAAGCGGAAAAGCCAGGACGGCGATTGCACTGAAAAGCACCCTTCAGCAGGGTCCCGGACTGTCCGCCAATAGTTCCCGGACTATCCGCCGGCAGAAACACAAAAACAGCAGTGTTGCTGAAGTCTGCTGGACAGCTCCCGGACTGTCCGTGGATTTCAAGTCTGGACAGTTCGCCAGTCAAAATTCGCTAGGGCAGCCGAGGAACGCAACCACTGATCTGGCTCTCCCCCGATGCCCGGACTGTCCGGGGTACAAGGCGCGGACTGTCCGCGACCTTGCAGAGAGGGCGATTTTGGTCGCCTTCTCCCCAAATCTCTCCAAATCCGTTCCAAATCAAAATCCCAAGTTCCCAAACTTGGAGAAGATGATCACGAGGTAGTTAGGAGACTATCCCGAAGAAATCATCCGCACAAATCGACTAAACCACCTTGAAATCAAAAGGGAAGGTGGATGAACCGAAAAAGCGCCACGAAAACGAAATCGTCCCGATCTATTCGTTCATGAGGAGTTAGATGAATTCCTTTGGTCGAAATGACCTCCTCGATGAAACGAACAAGATGATTCAAACGGATTTCGCAAAGACGCACTGGAGAGGGAGATCGAGTGACGAGAAAATCATGGAGAAACGAAGAACGCGAAGAACATGAACCAAAACACGAATCAACACAACGATCTGCAACCGTAGTGCAAACACATGCTACAACCGTGAGGTTATGACCTCACTTCCTCAAAATCTCAAGTACACAGAGGTATGATTCTCTGCGGATCTCAGCTAGCTACAACAGGGGATTGGGAGAGCAGGAAACCCTAAGTGCAAAGAGCAAATGACTGAGATAGTTGGGGAGGAGGGTGTCTCCCCCTACTTAACCTATTCCTAATTCCTACTCTACCCCTCTCTAATTACAGAACAAACCAGCTAAACCCTAGGGTTATTCTGGACCAACTCGTGGAAGGTGGTGATCCGATGGCCACGCCCGCACAGCCTGAAGCGTTGCCTCGATGCAACCTCCAGATTGCCGCCACCACTCTGCCCGTCCTTTTCCCGGACGCCACACCGCCGGTTTTGTGGCCGAAACCAGGAAACCCGCTAGCGCCCAGGTTTTGAGGCCCAAACCTGGAAACGGTCCTCAGCCCGAGTTTTGTGGCCCAAACTCGGAAACCTGCCGCACGCCTAGGTTTTGTGGCCCAAACCTGGAAACCGAGCACCCGAGTTTTGTGGCCCAAACTCGAAAACCGTCCACCCGATGGTTTTTCTCTGGCTGAACCACCAAACCGGAGCTATAGAGGGGATGCACCGCCCGTGCACCCCGTCCACCGACACGTGTCCCCAGGTCCTCGACCCGAGCAACACTGTGCCCCGCAAGTGTCTGCTCGTCGCTGTCCCAGGCTGTTAGCCACCACAGCTGATCCTCAGGCCCTCCGGTCCCTCAGTCCAAGCCTCACATCCGCCCTTCACCACTCCCGGTCCATCGGCACGGCATGTCTCTACTTGACCTTCACCTCACCCTCGATCACTGTCTCCGTGCTCGACACCTGCACAACACAAGCCAAAGAACCTGCGATCAAACTCGTTGACAATCACTCATCACACCGAGACTCGGCATACACCCATGTATCCGCAATCTCCCCCTTGATGAGTGCATTGTCAACTACACACACAAATCATAATGAAAAGAAGAAGAAGGAAGAAGGAGAAGAGAGAGTTCGACCAAATGACCAAAAAGCATAGCAAAGCCGAAGAAGGTCAAGTGGAAGAAGCAAAACAACTTGGTCCCCAAAGACATGGGCAACGGCTCGACGCAACCAAGCAAAGCAAAGCTAGCCCTCAAGAAGAGGTAGAACAGGCTCAACACCGCTAGCAAAATACCAATTGGAAACTCCAGAAAAAGAGCTCAACAAAAATTGAAGCAGAATGAGAAATCGAAGCAAATGCTAGTCCCTCAAGATAGAGGCACAGAGGCTCAACACAACTAGCAAGGAAAGCTCGATACCAATGCCTTACGGCCAACAAGCCAAACATGCTCCGAACCAATCAAAAAAATAAATGCCTTGTAAAATGTTTGCTAGTCCCTCAAACTCCCCCTCGAGAAGTGCAAGCAACCAAGAAGCTCCCCCTTAGTTAAACATCCAGGGAACACATGATTTGTCAATAATTCTCCCCCTTAGTTGAAAATGCACTTATCAAGCGAAGAAGGCAGCATCAAATGAAATTGTCTCCCCCTTGACCAAAAATCTCCCCCTTCCAAAATGCATATGAGTCAAGATGCAAGTTAGTAGCTTCAGGCATATAGTCAAAAGAATGCAAAGATGCCCTACTCAGTTCTGATCCGATGACTCAATACGAGCACAGCTAGCAAAGGCTCAAACTGATCACAGAATACGAAATATGAACATTTGAGCATAAAGAGCAGTTTTGAGTCAAAAGGTATTCACCATCAAAATATCACTACATATGTATAGGTAGGAATCCGAACAAGTGCTAAACATGTATACAAGGTGAACTACCCCTAGCAAAGTTCAATCATCATGCTTAAGAATGAAACATACACTTGTGATTTCAGTTTTAAAACGGAGTTGCAGCGGTGAAATTACACAAGTACAAATATTAGCATGTGATTGCGAGAGGTTGAAAGCTTGTCATTGCCTAACTTTTCAACCGAGCGAAGCCTATGCCAAAGCAATCAGAAGCTTAAAGCTATGGTTTCGGTCATACACTACACGGCTCAAGTTTAACTCAAGGTGCAATGAGAAACAGTCTTGATACCGTGATGTGTTGACAAGCAATCCCATCTCGATCTTTTCAATTTACTTAAAACTTGGTTCAAATTTTATACAGAATAAGAACAGACCAAGCAAGTGAATGACTCAGAACTAGAGACATAGCAACCTAGCATATATGAATAGCACGAGTGAACTCAACACATCCTACACATGGTAGTTGCATATCTCAATGGTGAACATTTTCAGATTTTAAGTTGATTAAGCAAATTCACCATTTCAAAATAGCTCAGCTCACAACATGTACTAGTGATCAGAAAGAGCATAAGATACAAGTATCAACACAAGCATCGGAGCATACTACATAGAGCATAGTTACATTCTACTGATTATATACATGAAGCTCAGAATGTAAACGCGTATGCTAAAAAGCAAAGGAAAAGAAAGATAAACGAAAAGAGTCAGTCTATTATACAAGATCCAAAATGTTTCCCCCATCTAAAAGGGGAAACATACACCAAGCTCACCCCTCAACCGATTAAAGGTTGATTCGTCTAAAGACTTGGTGAAAATATCAGCCAGTTGATGATGAGTATCGACATGGCGAAGGTCGATATCACCCTTCTCCTGGTGGTCTCGCAAAAAATGAAAGCGCACATCAATGTGTTTGGTCTTCGAGTGAAGCACGGGGGTTCTTAGCAACGCTAATAGCACTCGTGCTGTCACAAAGCAAAGGCACGCGAGAAAAGCTCAGACCAAAATCACGCAAAGTGGCCATCATCCAAAGCAACTAGGAACAGCTGCTAGCCGCATCAACATATTCAGCCTTTGTGGTAGACTGAGCAACACTAGACTGCTTGCGAGAAGACCACGAAACAAGAGAAGATCCAATAAACTGGCAAGTCCCAGAAGTGGACTTGCGCTCAATACGGCAACCAGCAAAATCAGCATCGGAATAACCGCAAAGGGAGAGGGTGTAGGAAGCAGAATACCAAATCCCGAACTCAGGTGTGAAACGAAGGTACCTGAAAATCCGCTTCACCGCCTGACGGTGAGAGGTGCGCGGCGATGACTGAAAGCGCACGCACAAACACACCGCGAACTGGATGTCCGGGCGTGTCACCGTCAGGTAGAGCAGCGGCCCGATCATGCTGCGGTACTCCTTCTGGTCCACTGCTTCTCCATCCACATCCGCATCCAGGGCAGTCATCGTCGACATGGGTGTTGGAAGAGGCTTGGCCTCACCCATATCGAACTGCTTCAGCAAGTCCTTCGTATACTTGCCCTGGTGCACAAACGTCCCCTCTCGGGATTGCTTAATTTGCAACCCGAGAAAGAATGTCAGCTCGCCCATCATGCTCATCTCAAACTCCCTGCTCATAGTATCTGCAAACTTGGCAACCAAAGCATGAGAAGAACCACCGAAAATGATATCATCCACGTAAATCTGGACCAAGAGTGTGTCTTTGCCTTGCCTGAGGAGAAAAAGCGTTTTATCTACACATCCCATTTTAAAACCCTTAGCAAGCAAAAAGGTTTTCAACCTGTCATACCAGGCTATAGGGGCTTGTTTCAAACCATATAAAGCTTTGTGGAGTTTAAAAACATGGTTTGGAAACTTGAGATTTTCAAAACCGGGGGGTTGCTCAACATAAACTTCCTCTTCTATGTAGCTGTTTAAGAAGGCACTCTTGACATCCATTTGAAAAAGTTTGAAACCTTTGGATGCAGCAAAAGCCAATAGTATACTAATAGCCTCCAAACGAGCTACAGGAGCAAAAGTCTCCTCATAGTCTATCCCCTCCTTCTGACTATAACCTTTCGCTACAAGCCTGGCCTTGTTTCTAACAACGTGGCCATCCTCTCCTTGCTTGTTTTTGAAAACCCAGTTTGTCCCAATAGGCTTACAGTCTGGAGAAGGTGGAACTAGAACCCAAACCCGATTTCGCTCAAAATTTTCTAACTCCTCATGCATGGCATTGACCCAATCTGGATCCGTCAAGGCGTGTCCAACATCTCGGGGCTCAAAATTGGCAACAAAAGCAGATTGAGCAAAGTGAGAGATGTGCTGTGACCTGGACCGAGTGACCTGTTTGTCGATGTTGCCGATCATCTGCTGAGGGGGGTGCTGGCGCTGGATGTGTCGTGGCGCCTTCCGAGCTGAAGTAGCCTCCCCCTCAACAGCAGCTGGTGCCTCCTCAGGTACAAAAGGTACTGCTCGGGGTGGCGGATCCCATGACCCCCAGGAAGAAGAGGTATCAGGGCCGTGAGTCGTCGTAGAGGCCGCTCTTTGCGGCACAGCAGGTGGAGGCGATGCTGGGTCATCTACTCCTTCAGCATCCTCGTCCTCATCATCGAAAAGAGGCTCACCAACCTCATGATCACCTGCACGCTCAAAACGAGAAGAAGGACAAACAAGGGTCTCATCGAAGGTGACATCTGATGTCTCCATGACTCGGTTAGTATCAAGGTTAAGTAAACGATATGCACGAGTGTGAGTGCCATAACCCAAAAATACATCGTCAGAAGAACGAGACTCAAATTTATCCAGGTTGCCTTTCTTCAATATAAAACAGTGGCAACCAAAGACTCTAAAGTAACTCACCTTGGGTTGTCTACCAAAATGCAACTCATAAGAAGTCTTTTTCAAGAACGCTCTCAGAAAAATGCGATTTGAAATGTAGCATGCAGTGTTCATAGCTTCGGCCCAATATTGCCTAGGAGTCCTATGCCCATCGAGCATCGTCCTGGCCATCTCAATAAGGGTCCGATTTTTCCTCTCTACAACACCATTTTGGGGCGGTGTGTAGGGGGAAGAAAACTGATGCTCCAAACCCAAGCGGTCACGAAACTTCTCAAAATCCGAATTCTTGAATTCGGAACCATTATCACTTCTAATAGCTCGCATCGAGTTCAAAGGGAACTCGTTCTGAAGACGCAAAATCAGATTGCGAGTGAAGGAAAAAGTCTCAGTCTTCTCAGTCAAAAAGGAGACCCACGAATATCTCGAAAAATCGTCAACAACAACCAAAACATACCACTTCCCCCCAACAGAGCTCACCCGAGCCGGACCGACTAGGTCCATGTGTAAAAGCTCTCCAGGGTGCGAGGTCATGACCTTAGTCACTGGATGGTGGGGAGCGGCAACCATCTTTCCATATCTACAAGAATGGCAAACTAGATCCTTCTCCATCGACAGCTTGGGCAATCCTTAGATTAGGCCAAGTGAGCTAAGTCTTGCAAGCAAGTCGAAGCTCAAGTGTTCGAGCCTCCTATGCCACTTCCAAAGATCGGAGGAAGAAGGACTAGCCAAAAGACAGCGGGAAACACCAAATGACTCCGAGAAATTCGCGCGAAAGACTTTCCCAAAGGGCGAAATCAAACATACAAGATTTCCCTAGGGATCTAAAATGAGACTGAGATTCAGTTTAAAACGAATCTCATAGTCATCATCAAAAAGTTGCGAAACAGAAAGCAAGTTAAAATGCAGGTTAGAAACAAGAGCAACATCATGCAACACAAAGTGCTCATTAACCCGCACCGACCCACGAGACAACACCTTACCTTTACTATTGTCGCCGAAGGTGATAAACTCCTTTCGGGCAACAGGGCTAAGGTTGGAGAACCACTTGGCGTTTCCGGTCATGTGCCTCGAGCAACCGGAATCCACCAACCAAATGTCCTCCAACCATCTTACCTACATCAATAAAAAGACATAGGGTGAGCATACGGTCCAACACTGGGGTTAGTGAAGGAGAATACCAATGTTGGGCCGGCTGCTCAAAAGAACGGTCAGTGTAAAAACCATTCCTAGCCTGTCTACGGGGGTAGTGATCACCACGCACAGGAAAACGTGGTCCGCTAAGGAAAGAGCGTCCATCGCGATACTCAAAACGCGGATGGGGAAAACGCTCAACAAAGCCTCCGCCACGGGGTCCGTATCCTGCAAAGTCAGGACCCCATCGGGCACCTCCTCCCTGACGCCAAGGACCTTGAGGTGCTGCACCTCTAGGCCTAGCAGCTCTCCTCGGAGCTCTCCTCTAGACGTTCGGCACATGAACATCATGGAAAGGATGGTACGTGTCCGGGTTGTCCATCTCCCTGGCACGGCGCTCCTCTCTCTTGCGTCGATAGCAAAACTCACCCAAGTGACCATCTCTCCCACAGTACTCACAATGGTACCTCACTGCACGCAAAGGGGGTTGTTGGTACTCACGGTTGTGGGTATGGTTCACTTTGCCCTTCTGTGGCATAAACTCCTCCTGGATGGGTGGCATTGTGTCCAGTTTGTTTTTGAGGTGATTGGGTTTGGGATGCCACACTTGGTTCTTGGGTGGAGCTCTCGGGGGTTCCTCAAATACCCCATCCTTGGTGTTAGGCTTGAGAGGCTCTTTGGGTGGAAGCTTGGTCAGTTTGGGAGTAGTGGTGGAGTTGGGCTTCTCACATGGGTTCAGACCACTCGACTCTCCAATCTTCCCAAAAGCAGAAAGATCAACACCCGAAGCAAAACCTACACCAGAACCTCCAGCAGCTCGCTTGAATTGGGAGATCATCATCCCGAGCTGCGGCTCACTACAAGAGACCCATGACAAGATGGTCCGAAGGTATGTGTTTTCCTCCTCAGTTTGCATCTTGCCATGGTGCACATTTGCAATCTCCATCTCCAAACCCTCACACAAAGCACACCTCGTGACACAAGTGCTATCCGAGCTGGCCTTCTCAAGAGACTCAATCTTGGCATTCTTCTCTGCCAACTCGGATTGCAAGACAGGACAAATCTTTCACGCACCCAACAGTTGTGGCCTAGCCCGGAGCTCATCCACCTCTCTCCTACCAAAGCAGCATACTTACCTCTCAAAGTGAGAAGGTCAGTCATGTGCTTAGTGCACGACTCACACTCAACCTCCTCCGACACGACCACGGTGGACTTAGCAAACTCCAACTCCTTCACTGTGTCCTCCCACTTCTGCCTAAACTCCTTGCGCTCTCTAGCAGCACGCCTAAGCAGCTTGTCTTGACTAAGCAAGGCGGCAGTAAGCTTCTCACTCTCAGCAAAGAGTTCGTCGTGGGTCATTGATACCTGGGAGGTGTCGTCGTCGTCGTCGTCCCAAGGGGTGTGCTCCAGCTTGCCGTTGACCTCATCACCAAGCGCCATGGTGCAGAAGCCCTCGTCGTCGGCGAAGAAGCAAAGTCCGTTCAGCTTGTCCTCGATCTTCTTCATCTTCTCAGACCCGTCGTCGCTTGAGCAAGCGGAGTCATCATCCGAGCCGTCGACGTCGCTGAGCGTGGCGAAGAAAGCACACTGCTCAGCTTGGGCCTTCTCCATGTACTTCTTCTTGATGTACTCCTTGTTGAAGCCTCCCCTCTTCTTGTGCCTTGGGGGACGTGCTTCTCCTTGCGCTTGCCGGAGTCGTACTTGTGCCCATGATCGCCCTTCCCCGAGTGCTTGTTCTTCTTGGGGCAGTTGGCGATGAAGTGGTCAGGGTCGCCGCACTCGAAACATCCCGAGCGTCCTCCTCCACGACGACGGTTCATGCGGTTGTTGTGGAACCGCGAGAACCGGTTGGCAAGCAAAGCCAACTCCTCGTCTCCCAAAGACTCAAGCTGCTCCTCTGTGACAGAAAAGAGTGAAGAAAGAGCAAAGCCACCAGAGGGGTTAGCAGAAGAGCCAGAAACCAAAGCCATAGTCGGGCCAGAAGGATTTTCATAAGAAGCCCTTGCCATGGCATCAATCTCATTGGACTTGAGCTTACTGAAGAGCTCGTCGCACGTGAGGGTCTCATAGTTAGGCGATTCAATGATCGCTTGAACCTTGGAATCCCACACCGACCGATCAAGAGTATGCAAAAGCTTCAAAGCTCTCTCATGATCGTCGAAAGGCAATAGCTCCTTGTTAGCCCTCATCCTATTGACAATCACCTGAAAGCGAGCCAATAAACTTTCTATGCTCTCGCCAGGCATGTGTCGAAAGTTCTCATACTCTCGCTTGAACGACTCGTAGAGACGGGTTTTGACTTGAGAGGTTCCCTCATGGAAACGCATGAGGGTAGCCCAAATCTCCCACGCCGTAGCGAGGTGAGAAACACGATCAAACTCACTCATGCTCAAACATGAGAAAAGAGCATTACGGGCCCGGCTATTGGCATCATGCTCTTCGATCTGACGTTGAGTGACACGAGCAGCCAAGACCACGTAATCAGCAGAGTTGCAAATATCCCAAATGGAAGCACCAATACTCTGCAGATAGGCCGACATATGTATCTTCCAATACGCATAGTTCGTCCCATCGAAAAACGGCAGTTTGCCCACGCCGCGATCCATGTCGCCTTCGGTGGATCTGGAACCGGCTAAGGTGGAAGATCCTTAACCTGCTCTGATACCAATTGAAGGACCGAGAATGCAAAAGCAAGGCGACCAGAGGGGGGTGAATGGGAGCCAATAAAATTTCTCTCGAAACTTTGGCCAACTGTCCCAAAATCAACCCCCGAAAGCTTTGATCGAAACTGTGATGCTCACGACCCTTGGAAGAGGGTGGATGATCCCTAGGATCACAGCAGAGCACCACCAAGCACAAGCGAACCACGAACCAAAAGCACCGGCTCAAGTTCCCCCTTGGAAAATTGAGTCCCGAATGTAGATTGGAGGCTACGTCGAGAAATCCCTAAATACCGATGCTAACAAGTAGCAAAGATACCTAGAAATGTTTCTTGGTTAACTCTAGGGTCAAACAAGAAGTCCGAAAACCAAGCGGAAAAGCCGGGACGGCGATTGCACTGAAAAGCACCCTTCAGCAGGGTCCCGGACTGTCCAGACCCCCAGTCCCGGACTGTCCGCGGTAGGGGCGGACTGTCCGCCAATAGTTCCCGGACTGTCCGCCGGCAGAAACACAAAAACAGCAGTGTTGCTGAAGTCTGCTGGACAGCTCCTGGACTGTCCGCGGATTTCAACTGCGGACTGTCCGCCAGTCAAAATTCGCTAGAGCAGCCGAGGAACGCAACCACTGATCTGGCTCTCCCCCGATGCCCGCACTGTCCGGGGTACAAGGCGCAGACTGTCCGCGACCTTGCAGAAAGGGTGATTTTGCTCGCCTTCCCCCCAAATCTCTCCAAATCTGATCCAAATCAAAATCCCAAGTTCCCAAACTTGGAGAAGATGATCACGAGGTAGTTAGGAGACTATCCCCAAGAAATCATCCGCCCAAATCGACTAAATCACTGGGAAATCAAAAGGGAAGGTGGATGAACCGAAAAAGCACCACGAAAACGAAATCGTCATGATCTATTCGTTCATGAGGAGTTAGATGAATTCCTTTGGTCGAAATGACCTCCTCAATGAAACGAACAAAGTGATTCAAATGGATTTTGCAAAGACGCACTGGAGAGGGAGATCGAGTGACGGAAAAATCATGGAGAAATGAAGAACGCGAAAAACACGAACCAAAACGCGAATCGACACAACGATCTGCAACCGTAGCGCAAACACACGCTACGACAGTGAGGTTGCGGCCACACTTCCTCAAAATCTCAAGTACACAGAGGTATGATTCTCTGCGGATCTCAGCTAGCTACAACAGGGGATTGGGAGAGTAGGAAACCCTAAGTGCAACGAGCAAATGACTGAGATAGTTGTGGAGGAGGGTGTCCCCCCTACTTAACCTATTCCTAATTCCTACTCTACCCCTCTCTAATTACAGAGCGAACCAGCTAAACCCTAGGGTTATTCTGGACCAACTCATGGTAGGTGGTGATCCGACGGCCACGCCCGCACAACCTGAAGCGTTGCCTCGACGCAACCTCCAGATTGCCGCCACGTGCCGCCCCCGCTCTGCTCGTCCTTTTCCCGGACGCCGCACCCCTGGTTTTGTGGCCAAAACCGGGAAACCAGGCCTTCACCCATCCCCCGGTTTTGAGGCCCAAACCGGGAAACCAGCCTCCAAGTCCGTCCCCTGGTTTTGTGGCCGAAACCAGGAAACCCGCCAGCGCCCAGGTTTTGAGGCCCAAACCTGGAAACTGTGACAGAACCGACCAATTTATACCAGATTAAGCACCGAATCGCTGCTTGCGCAGAGACTACAAGTACTTAAGCTCGTATAAACCCGGTAGTCCGGAAATCTCGAAGGATTTCAAGTCATTCAACTTTAACCAAGATCGTAATAGATTAGCGTACATGTCCACGACATACATTCAGTTCGCACATAGTTCAAATACATCGGAGTTCAACAGTTATTACAAACCAAAGTTTGAATTCAAAAGCAGAAGCGACATAGTTTTGAAACACAAGTCCTTAGTTCATAATACAGTGCCATATGCTTGATCAGTCCACAAAAGCAGCAGGGAAGATAAGAGTTGACCATGCCCATGGTCTAGTCACTGCCCTCGATGGGGTACAGACAGTTCTCGCAATAGCCGAAGAAGCATTGCCCATCTGCAACAACAAGGGATAGAACCCTGAGTACGAGAAGGTACTCAGCTAGACTTACCCGTCATAAACCAGAAATAATCAACACCAAGGATTATGCAAGGCTGTATCTGGGGTTGGCCACACTTACCTTTTTGCATAAAAGCATTTTATTATTAAATCATCATCATTAGAGTATTAGCAGTCACTTTTATGTAATCAGCCTGATTATCTAGATTTGCACCTGATCTAGAGCAAACACTTGACTACTTATTCAAGCAAGAGTGACTATTTTATTAATAGCCTTTCAGATTCACCAACCATAACCATCATTGATTCCATATATTACTACGGTAATACATGCTCAGTCAAGTTACTCACTAACCAGGAGCGATGGCGATTATAATCGATTCCTACCAGCTGGGGATAAAATGTCGCACACTTGCCAGTCACACCCTGCCAGGTGGCCGTTGACAACCAATTCAGGAGATTCGAGAACCCAAATTGCGGGACGGCCATGGACCCTTCAACACCAAGGGTTATCTCAATGCCAGGTCGCTCAAGCTATTAACTGCCCACGGTCATGCCAGGTCGATCAGGCCCTGCCTGCCCTCGGACCATGCCAGGTCGATCAGAATAGTTGCCCACGGTACATGTAAGGCCCTGGGTGTTAGGCGTCAACGTCTCCATCACCGGCTCGAAACACCTTACTCGGCTTCACGGGAGGTACCCGCACCTGCTCCGTTAAGTGATTGACGCGTTCAAAATGACTGAGGTGTGCCTTCGTCGGTTCCTAATCGACATAGACGGGAGACTACTAGCACACAGAACCCATGTCCTACTGCCCCTACATCCCGCCCGGTCTCAAATTCATTATCACATGGTTATATTCCACGATAGCACGAGGCTAAACATGTTTAGTATCCATCTATATGCGGGAGACAGGAAATCACCCTACTTTTACCGGTCTAAGCAGGGCTAAGCATAAACGAGCCTAGACTTATCAGGGATAACAAGGTAATATTTGCAGGTGGACAAGGATAATTAATTAATGCAGCAACGGTATCACACAACTCCTATAACTTAATGCAACAATCATATCAGGTTAACTTGTAAACGGTAATTTGCAAACCGTAGGAGAAAATGCTCCGGGGCTTGCCTCGCTCGAAGTCGGCGGGGCGGTGATCACGGCACTCCGGCAGGTCCTCAGCGTCTCCTTCCGAGATCCTGTCCTCGGGTGTCTCCTCCTGACGCTGCTCCTCCGGCGTCTCCTGGGCTTCCACTACCGATCCTGCATGATGCGGCACATGATTGAATAACATGAATGCACATGGGATGCATGGTGATGCAACATGGGGTAACAATTCAGGAGATAAGCACATGCCATCTACTGCTACTCACTTACTTAATTTAACATACTACTTACTAAGTCTTGTTGTCACCACATCAAAGTTGCTTAACGGGTTTATTACCCTCTAATTATTTGTAGAATTAAATCTAGTTAAATAGGCCTATAACAGTAACCTATCCTAGACAGCTTCACAAAAATCTATAAAAATTACTGGAGATTAACAACACTTAATCTAATCCTCTGTCCAAATTTCACCCCATTTGGACCTAGACTCTACCCCTTATGAAAAAGACAAATTCTATCATGAAAAGGTGCTTTGAACTACACCCCCTAGCACAAAGTATCAAACAACAGATTTCATAATTTTCTTCTGAACTTCTTAGCACAAGAGCAGTCAGTAAAATTTACCAAGTCCATACTCTTCATATTTTAATTATTACAAAATAAACAAGAAAACAGCATTTAATCATTTTAATTACTACTGCCAAATTATTTCACAGAGCATCCTCATTTTACATTTTTCCTAGAAACTATTCCTTAACAAAAACTTAACAAAACAAGAATCACATTTTTCTGAGATAAATACAATTTACTATGCATTTAACAAGATTTCAGCCTAAACATAAATTAAATATAACTACACAGAAAATCACCACAAACTGGACATATTATATTTTTCATGCATAGACCTCAACATCACAATCCTAACAAAACTTGTCCCACCTTTTTAGCATTTATATTTAGCAAGATATGAATTAAACAAGCAATACAACAATTTCTGAAAACTATTTAAACAAACTCTGAAAAACATTCAAACAGAAAACTGCTAAGGGTACCCGAACCAGTGCACACAGACAGAACTAGACTCGCTGACACGCGGGTCCCCGGGTCAAACCGACCCCACCCGACAGACACACAAAACAGGGGGAAGGTTGACCGCGGCGGAGCTCACCGACGGCGAACTCCCCGGCGAAACCATCCCCACCGGCGGACTGCCCTCAACCTTCCGCACCCGATGGTACCCTTGGCTGGCCCAGCCCACACGCGGATCGAGCTCGCCGACGGCGATGGCGGACACGGCGGCGCGGCCCTAGCTACGCCGGCCGGCTCCGGCCACGACGGGCTCATCCGACCCTCGAGATCTACTCCGGCGACCTTCATAACCCTAGCCCAGGGCTCGGAAGCCAGGGCGCAAGCTCCGAGCACCCATGTCCACGGCGGTGCCACTCTGGCGACCATGGCGAGCGGCGGACGACGGCATACTCACGCTTCCCGACCCTAATTGGCCAAACCATCACCACCACTAGCTCCCGCGAACCTAGGCAACTCAAGAACGCTAGCTAGGGCAGATGGACGAGCTCAGGAAGAGGGTTGGCCACGGCGGACCGAGCGCGTCGGCCATGGCGGTCATGGCGGACGGCGGCGTTCCGCGGGCTCTAAACCCTAACCGGCTAAACCATCACCCTCTACCAAGCAACCCTAAATTGCATAACTTGACATAGCATGAGCATAGCATCATATCATTTTCATGTGCATCTTGTGTGGTATGTTGTTTAAGTCTTTACTAGGTTTCTAGTGTAGCTAGTAGATGTTTTGTTTTTCTGACCAAGTGCCTTAAACTAAAGTTGTAGAATCTTCGCAAAAGAAACAACATTGCTTAAAAGTACTTTTTCATAAAGGGTCATTTAATATTTATTCTTGCACTAGAAAACAGGCTAGAAGTGAAATTCGATTTTCCAAGCAAAATTTGGACTTGAGCCTTAAAGATGAATTGTTTCCTTATGAAATCTAAGCAACTTTTGCTTTTAGGACCTTTTCCTAGTTTGGCTTAGTTTGGGAGATAGAAATTAGGAAAGAAAATAGACAAATCCTCTTTGTTTAAAACCAGGCGGACCCACCTGTCATCCCCCTCCTTCCTTCTTCGCGCGCGCCGCGCCGCTCGCACGACGCGCCGTACGCCGGAGCCACCCGCTGTTGCCTGTTCGACCGCGCCGTACAACAAGCACCGCATCCGCCCGCTCAGTGACCGCCGCTCCCACTCCCCCGACCAAACCCTCTGTCCCCTCCCTGCCTTGCCGCTGCAGGCCCGCAGGGACACGCCACACCCCAACGGAACCGGCCAGGTTCATTGAACCTTTGAGCAGGCATCGCCTTCGCGCCCCTCTTCCCCTCGCTCGGGCAGCCGAAGCCACTCACTCACTCGCTCACTCCGTCCACTACTCCATCTTCCCCAGCTCACCAGCACCGC